>CM062821.1:34336253-34646014 GCA_031772345.1 Himalopsyche anomala
TCATTTGACAAAAAATATAAGATACCGCTGTTGAAGAGTATACATAGTATGAACAGTAAGTACACTTGAATTAAATTCACACATTAATTTTGCACCGTATGGAAAATTGTTAAAAAGTTGTTCACGTTACAAATACAGATATTAGATGTAAATTTATTATATGTTAAAGATGTATAGCTACACCAAAAAGAAAAATTACAAGTTAAAGAAATTTCACCACAACTGTGACATAATTATATATTTGTAATTATTAATTCATTGGTAAACTTTTTAGGAATATAACCACTTCATTATCAATCGACTTAGTCACATTTATGGCAACAGTGAAGATCTTAAATTATGTGATCATTTAAGACGAATAAGATAAAGGATGGTTTTGTTAAAAATTTAAAAAAGCGAAATCGTTGATACCGCCATGCAATCGATATCAAAGTCGACTGATGAATATTAATTAAGCACAGCGCAAAGTTATTTTTACTTTTGAGATGTATAATGTGATATATAATACAAATCTTACTGTTATAAACACCTTACATTGTTTGCATCGTGACATTGGCATTCCTCATTAGATACGCAACAAGCATTAGATTTACTATTTCGTAAGTACATAACTATATGTGCCCTGCAATCATTCTGATCAATTTCACACACAGCAATAATTGTATCGGCCCGCCACACAATCGCGCCACTTTGCACTGACCGATATGACAATAAACCAATTTCGGCCTTTGCAACATACACTACAGCTAATTGTGTATATTGGATATATAAATATATTTTATTTTGATTATAAACTCGTGCCATAAAACATAAATATATCCACTTTAAATTACAGTTAATCAATGTGGTTTATTCATAAAGCTTAGTACTTCCGTCCTTTATTATATATAATCCTGATTATAAGCGGATTCATTTACAGAGGATTTTTTTTGGTACCCCAAACAATCAAATAGCGAGAATGCAAAAATTAAAAAAAAACTAAATTAGATAGTATTTAAGATTTCGACTGAAGGTGCTTGGTGGAATTTCAATATTAAATTTGAATCGTTCAAATTATGTACACTCCCACAGATTTGGTCACTAACGACCCGGGTTTCGCCTTTCGGCATCTTCAGGCGTGTAAGTGCACGGATGAACTTGAACTGACAGTTTATCCGTGCACATCCGTGAACGCCTGAAGATGCCGAAAGGCGAAACCCGGGTCGTTAGTGACAAAATCTGTGGGAGTGTACATAATTTGAACGATTCAAATTTAAATTAGATATTTTTTTTTGTAAATACTATTTCGAGTAAATGTTTAATGTATATTATTCTATAGTCAAATAGTTATTTTTATGATTATTCAAACTTGAGAATACTTTGAGAATAACATAAATAATGTTCTTGATTGTTGGTGGAGAAATCGCAATCGTATATGTTAATCTTCTTTAATAATTATAGAACGCTGAAAATAATTCTCTGAAATGAGTTTAAAATTTGTAAATACTGAGATTGCATTGTATATCGATTTATTCCTGGCGGATATGTTACAATAATACTGTTTTATATATATTTTTTTAATTCTCAAAATAAATATGTACTACTCTGTATTCAACGTGTTTAGTCAGTTTGTGTTAGAAATCTTCGAAATAAATGATGTGAACATATTTTATAATGAATTAAAAATAGCGAATGAATAAAAAAGATGACCTGTATGCAGCAATTCAATATTGGTTAAAGTTCTAGGTTTTCGTTTTGTGAGATAAAGCTTGTACTACGAAGTTAATATTTTTTTTCACTAATACTTCATTTAAAAATGTTTTTCAACCCTACTCCTTTCTCTGACGAAATATTCCAATTGACCAACGCAAGTTTGTGTTAAGTATTTATAAGTTAGACGTATTTTTTTTTTTTTTTTTATTTATAAAATCTTTGTAATTACTTTAATATTTCTACTTCATACTTAATCAAAAAATAACGTTTGAATAAACCCAATAAATCGCCGCCTAATTCTTTGAATGAAAAAATTCGAGAACATTTTTAAAATGTTTATTGCACTATTTGATTTTATAGATCTAATAAATAATAACGATTGTCATAAACATATAAGCGCCGTGTAGTTGTTACCTTATTACGTTTTCTTTGCAATTTATTATTTGGCGTGACACAAAACGTGTTTTAATTAATAATTCAATGCTGTGACAAGCAACAAACCCGAAAGCCCTTGAAATTTATTTCAGCCGCATATTCTGACAATACCGACGGTTTTTTTTGCTGCGTAGAATGCAAAAAATATGTTTGTAGCTTAACCACGAGCAAAAAACGTCATAACCTAGATAAAATGAAATCAATTTCGCATTCACTTAGCATTTTAGATGACTATCGAACTATTCATCAACTAAAATAAATAACACCAAGCAAACTTGTAGAACTCTTAAATGAGTTAAATATTTTTTTTATTTCAAATAATACACAATATAGACTGCATTATATTATATTTTAATAAATAATATATTTTTTTGGGAATAAAATGCTCTATTTTTAGATAAACGTGACAAAATAATATTCAACCATGTTCTTGCCTAAAGTCAAATTGATTAATGATTGATTTTTTATCAATGGTTTCATACATTTTTGTGTTATCCAACTGCGAAAAATTATATATTTCATACAATTATTGAGATATCAAAAATGCTCAATGTTTTCACAAATCTACACATAATTTAATTTAAAAAAGCCAAACAAATACCCAATATTTATTTATTTATATATGTACATTCGCCAAAAGTATTTTTCGCGTTCAAAGCTTAAAATCTTCATAACAAATATTATTCTCTTTTTAGACCAGTTATTTAATTAACATCTTTTCTCAGAAATGTCTGTTACATTTTAATCAATTTTTATTACATTGAATGTTGGGTTATGAAATAACAATAAGTTAACACAGTGGCGGATTAAGCACGTCGGAGGCCCTAGGCGCAATAAATTTTGGAGGCCCTGTTTTTCGAACAATATAAAAGTGCTGCAAAACTCTTCGTAGAATAATAATAAATATTGAAAACTGAAATTAAAATATAGAGGTTTATATAATTTATGCTATTTTTGAGGCCCCTAAAATTTGGAGGCCACAAGCGGGCGCCTCTTGCGCTTATGGGGTAATCCGCAACTGAGTTAACAACTTGTCATTTTCTAATTTTTAGGTGGCTATTATTATTACATTTTTATATGATTCAACAGGAAATTTAAAACAACTTCTTCAACTGTGATTAAGAAAAAGTTAATGTTGACTTACATCTATTTTGAAGAAGTAATTATTATTTAAATTCAAATCCAAGTTGGTTTTGCGTACATTATCAGCATTCTTTATTACTATTTAAATTGTATCATTAATTCCGTTCTTGTTTTCACAATATAATTTTTTGAAGTCCATTGATTTTTCAATATATTATACCGATCATTCTTTTGCCCATACATATGGTGAATAGTTATAACTAATGCCAAAACACAGCTTACAGTATGTATGAAATATAGCTTCCTTTTTGACGTATAACTAACTTTTCAGAAATATTTATTTTTAGATGATTTATACAAAAAAAACTTTAGTTTTTCTACACATATTACATTAAAAACCAAGATATATTTTTTCTATTCACTATACTCTCGCGATGATTTATCGTATATCATATGTTTTAATAGTAAATTTAACGCTCACAATAAATTACGTCTAGAAAAATTAACGACTTTGCATTACTAATAAATAAGGACGATTTTATTTGATTTGTTTATTTAATGTCGGTGAACCTAGGCATCGTTTTTATTCTTTCTTAGGACCCATAAGATTAATAGAAAATTCAAACAAATAATAAATCGTTAACTGCCGATTTTTTAAAAACTTATATGATCATTTTCAGTGTTTTTTATGCTTCGTATCTACATATAAATAACACATTTTTTTATATCGGTTATAAATTTTTGAAGTGTTCAAATGAATATTTTTTGTAACAATATTTGATGCCAAATAATTCAGTACTTACTTTAGTGCTATAAAAAAAATGTATGTCATTAAATTTATGTTTATGCATTTTTTAACACATCATTGCACAGATTTTGTAACTACACTCATTTTTTTTTTGCACGGACTAGATACGTTCCACAAAAAAACGTGTATAAAAAAGCTGTGTTAAAAAAATAATAGAATTCGAAAAATTTAAGTTTGGTTCCCTGAATTTAAAAAAAACAATATGGTGGTATAAAAATCGAGTAAAAAAGATTTAAATGAAGACACAATAAGTAAATTACACAGAATATTATTCGTTATATGTATTTTAATTGAGGAAAATTAATACTTTTTATCGACATAAATTGCTTTCATCGCTAGAAATTTCTGACACGTCTAATGTTTTAGGGTCAAATAAAGTATTTTGTTTGTAATTAATGTCTGTGTTGTTGATTTTTTTTGTTAATAAAAAATCTGTTATCCTTTTCTGTCTAAGAATTGTGTTAGATTAGAGAACACCTCCTCACTCAAATAAGTCCGTTAAATCGAGGTTCTACCACTTTTAAATCTCTGAAAATAATCTTATAACTTTAATATACGTATAGGTAATACGAAAAAGTCAAATAGCTTTAAGTGTATTATCATAATAATATTTAGTATACGTTTATTAAGTAGCAGTCTAATTACTCATATCCTTGGGCAGGACACTTAGACTGCTCTCATTTGACGCACGTCCTTCGGAACAGCGCCGTGGTATTATTTATAGAATAGCGTTGACCAATCTGTGGTGCGTTGAGTATTAATTATTAATAATTTACAAAAAAATATATTTTGTAAAATCTGGCGAATACAACTTTAAAAAATTAATTTAAATTACAAATTATTTGAATGTTGAAAAAATACCATAAGCTATACAATAAAATCTTTTTTAATTAGGTAAAGAGAAACAAATTTACACAATTTTTATTAAGCCATGACCATTCTCAGTGTGGATCATATCTATGAGCTAGTTCCATAAAACGATAAGTCAAAAATTTGATGTTTTGAATAACTTTACCTATTATATTCGAATACCTTACTTTTATAGCTACACAAAAATACAACAAGAAAAAATCAATTATTGTATATACGTTAGCAGATGTTTGCATATAAAAATAAACATATATTAACAATCTTTTCTCAGTTTCATATAAATACGACTCGAAATATCGTTTAACAAAAACTGTAATTTAAATAAATGGATGGGGTATTACGCCACTGATCATAATTTAAGTTGTTAATGGAGCTTGTCCCAACAAAAGTTGTCCTACGAGAATTAATTATTACTTTGTCGTTTAGGGACACCTTTAACTTTAAATTAAGACAATATGACCACAACAGGACATGTGGGTAGTTAATCGCTTTTGATACATCACGCTTTGAGGAGCAGATAGAGATTAAGACATTCATATTGAAAAATCAATTTATAAAATTATTCATGCTAGGATTAGAGCCATTCAACACCGAAACCGAAACTAAACACTAGGCCAAGCACTTAATACCGCAGCAATATTAATTTAATTAAAAATAGTACGCAGAATTCATATTGAACCACTTATATATTTTTTGAAATGTAATCTTTTCATGTGGACACGCTTGGTAAAAATCTGCTTTATATAAGAACACTTTGAGTGTTGCTGACTTTGTGGAAGTATGTACGTTAGCATTGCAGGGCACTGGCGTCCACATTCAAAATAAGCAGTCGCCGTTTAATAGGTGTTATCAAGAGTGGCACTGGCCAATTATGTTAACCTCGCTGTGGGCAAACCGGGAACTTAACAAAACTTGTGCGCATGTATATTATCTTTTCCATGCATACACAGGTATTATTATAAATAAGATTATGTATGGTCATTGATATACATAATGTTATATGCATATTTGATACTATTTATAAATCGAATACTATATAACTAATAATTTTATATACATGAATAATACTTTTATTATATTAAAACAAAGGTCAAATCGGCCAAATCGTGATTTAGTATATCTAAATAATTATTAGACACATTTACATTTAGGGCATAATATTTATTTTGTACGTGTTTCATTGTTATAAATAGTTTTGTTGTTACTATAACTTAATTTACACACTTTTAAAAAATCATTTCTCCTATAATTTATATCATTTTTCATATAATTTATCTAGATAACGTGATTCTCATTGTTTTTGAAATAGCGGTTTATTATTACCTCACATTTCCTTCTACAACTTTTCATTGAACTTTATTTATTTGTTTCAAAATTCAACAAAACACTTTTTGTAATTTTTATTTTCAGCAATGATTCTAAATGGGATTTCGAAAAATGATATACTCGAAGAAGTAAATAAATGGTTTAACTTAATTAAAAGAAGAAAAAAACTGCAAATTTGAGAAAAAGAGATATTGTTATTAAAATTAAAGACTTTTTTCAAATTCTTTACGTTAATGTTCTGAATGTTTCTGTTAAAAAATATCCTTCCTTACAGCATTCATAAACCAAGCTAACCAGTATTTGGTTAAATTTTTTATAACAAAATATATGATTTAAAAATTTGTAAGCAAAAAGAAACAATTTTAGAACTTTAAACAAAGTATTTTAAGCCAGTCCTCATTCATAACACAAAATACCTACCTAAAATGTACTTACTGACTTTTTTGCTTAACTAAACCCAAATCAAAGTTACTTAGTTGTAGTATTGAAATGGGGGTTTGTGTATTTAATTCTAAAAAAATATAAATAATATTAAAAGTAGATCGGGAAATCGGCTTTTAAATGCTACGCGTAATATTTTTTTTTTTTTTTTTAAAGATTTTCAATATTTTTAGACAAAAAAGGGAATGTTTGAATTGGTTAAAAATGAGCCTTGAAATCAATAATGCATTCAAACTCACATGTCATTTTTGACCCTGCTTTTATTTGAAACCGTTACCTCTCGTATCACACGTCTGTTCATTTTTCTTCAAGGCAAAGTGCTTAATAAATTCCAAAAAGAAATCATAAAATATTTTTAATCGACGATTATTTTTACATCATCACAACTTACAAATACGCAAATTATGTGTCTTTATAAGCAGCAATGGTAATTCGTATGGTGGCTGATTGCAAGCAAAGCTATTTATATGCAGGTCTGTCAAATGTATATTTAAATTTATACATTCAGGTTTTCTATCACGTTTGAGTGTTGCACTTATTGTAAAAACGTTAAAAATTACAACAGTATTTCTTTGTTTGATGGTCACTATAAAATATATTTGATTTTTTTTACGATCTCATTGCAAGCTTTATATGTCCATGAATTTTTCATTGTTCACACGAATACAGCCATTTGTCAAAAGCTTCTAAAATACGCTTTACAAATTAAGAATGTTAATTTATTCACTTTTTTGAATTGTTTTTTAATACCCATACTTAAAGCAATATTAATCATGAGAAATACTAAATGTATTTTCTCTCTTAGATAAGTTTAAAAATGATTAGAATATCTATTAAATTTAATAAACACATTCTTGAAAAGTGACATCACAGAAACGATTATTTTTAATTTAAAAGGCTCAAGCGGATGTCAATAAACCAAAACGTCAATTAAAATGGAAGCAAACACTCTGACACAACCTTATTAAAATTAATTGCTATTTTTTTTCTGAACAAATTGCCGCTCATTAATAATTATTTTTATCTTTGTTGCTTGTGGTCAATATAGTTATAACGTTTTTATAATTATTACACGGTGAATAATAAACCGCCTTTGCATAGATAGCTGCAGCTAGCGCCAGTAATGTATGGGCATTCTAAAATAACTAACAATCTCCAGTTTCAGAAGAGTCAAAAGGTTTCTTAATCATGTATTTATTAAAAAAAACATGAATTGGTCATTAAATTATATTAAATTGTATGTAATTTATCAAAATTAGCAGTATTTTTACATGGCAAAAAAAAACAGTGTACTGTTATTCAAATAAATCAAAAATAACCTTATCTCACTAACAAATATTAATATTGAATGATTTTGAACTAATCATTTAATGAGTTTGTTGGTGACGAAACTATTAATCAAGCACATTTAAAAAAAAACTGATACCTGCCTTCAATGAATGTATTATATTTTAAATATTACTGATTCAAATTTAATTATTATTTTTCAAGCGTGTTGTTATAGATTCAATTTAATTTAGTAATTCCAATAAAAATATTTCAAATAAAATTAAATCAATATAATATGACGCAGAGGTTGTGAGCTTCCGTGCAGTACTTGACGGGTTCGAGTCTAAGTACAAACAGCGTTTTTTCGATTGATTTAACGATTTATGTTCAAAGGCATGGGTGTTTGTGATGTCTAAAAATTCCCTTCCGCTCTTTTTGATCCTTTAATAACTGGATAAAGGGAGAGTGATTACTTAACCACTAGTCCTATCCTAACCTTATCTTTCTATTCTTACTACTACTCTCTTTGAATAATACAAGTTGAGTGACTGAGTAACATACAGTTCTCATAGAAAAACTTCCGTTGAGATACCTCCATTAGGAAACTATATGCTCCACATTTGAGCGCGGACATGAATAAAAAAACATTAGTTCTATGGATGATTTAAAAAAATATATTATTTGATGACATCTTAGTCTGCTTACCATTTTCTTTATAGTAAATAAAAAAATTACGAAGAATGATTGGAATTTTATATTTCTATTAAAAAAAAAAAACTTTTATTTTACTACATTTAATTATGTTCTTCGAGTCATTTCAATTATTATTTGTTTAACCTAACATAATATAATGCAATATTATACAACTGTGTTCACATTGAATCAATAAATTGAGTGACAATTATATAAAAAAAAAAACATATTATGGACACGTATCCATCAAATATGTTATTATTTAGCACATTAAATCTCATGAACAAATAATAACTCCAAAATTTATCAAATGGAGATTGAAAAAGGAATAATGTCAAACGATCATCGATGTTATTATAAGTAGCCAGATTTGAATTTCGAATCACGATTCTAGAATGTGTGTTCATAAAACAACAACTCCATTGTCTATGAAATTTTGATTATGAATATGTAACAACAATTTCACGATGCTTGTGGGTAGGTAATATGTTTATAATACAGGGATTATCAACACTTTCTACTTTCAAATTCATAAATAAAATAAAATTTATTAAATCAACAAAAATATTTATCAAATAAAGTCAACTCATTACTTGATATTAATATTAAAAAAAAAACAGTAAGTAAATATATATTTTTTTATTCACTAATAGTGAATAATTGGTGTTACTTATAAATATAAAAATTGATTAAATTCAAACAGTACGTAACAAAAAATATTTATTTTAATCCTGCATGCATTATAGTTATTTTAAGCGTTTTTTATTTAGATTTTTTTCCGCTCCGCAAATATGTAATATTTCTTTCTACTTGTTTGCTAAATTTTTTTTTTAGATATTATCTTTATAAAATATAATTTGAGTATTACACTTTATCTCTAAGTTGTCGTATTTAAACAATTTTTTTTTTTTGATTCTGAACTGGAAAGATAACGTTATGTTTTTTTTCAAACCACTGCGCTAGTTCCATATTTAAATTTTGTAGTTTGTAATGCAGTCTAGACTCAATAATAGTGTTCCAAATTTAAATTAACAGAATCTTTTATGGAACATAATTAATACATAAGATGTGGAATTATAATGTTGCATCTCAAAAGTAAACTTGTTTTAAAGAAAACTGTTTGTAGGTCAGTTTTTTTACTTATTACTTTCGGAGAAGATGAGAAAAATAACGATTTAGATATATTGTTAGTTTATCTTTCTCACTACTCCTTGTTTACAAGACCGGAAAGTAGGTAAATCAGAAAATATAAAAAAAAACTGACAAGACGTGCAAGTAGACATTCATGTATTTAAATACAAATACATAAATCCACTGGAGACTTAATGTAAAAAAAAATCTTCGTAAAGTTGTTCATTCAATTTTGTTATAGGCAAGTTACAAAAATACAACTGCACACAATTGGTCATCAAAAAGCAAAAAATATATAATTATGTTGAAAAAATGTATTTAATCTTCTTGAAATTTTTGATAATCCATTTTATCACTCTCAATGAGTAAAAAAAGTATGAGAGGACATTTTAATATTGATGTGGTTTATTATGTCTGTCTTACGGTATTTAATGAGCTTAGAGCGGGCGTGGTAGTTTGGAGAGTAACGCAATGCAATGAAGACTGAGGTGTGAGGGGAGTCTGGTTTGCCTTGCAAGGACTGCCGCCATGATTTTCCAGGGAAGGGTTGTGGTATGTATTACAATATCTATTAATAAATTAATTTCACAGACTATCTACTAACAAACGTCTTCACTTAAAGTACTATACTATGTTCACAATTTTACAGCACATATATTTATTACAAATTTTTGGAGATTTTAAACAAGAACTAACTATTCATACTGGTCAATTTTAACAGCTATGTTAGACAAATTTTGGGAATAAAAACCATCGTGGCATGTGCAGTAAATATACTATAGATCAAAAAATTTAAAAATTGAGGATCTCAGTTTCAAAACCTTCCTATAGACAATTTTTGATATTTTTCAAATTTTAATGCCAACTTGTTCTCTATTTCAATATCTACACGATCAGTACATTTTCAATTTCAAAACCTCTCTAAATACAGAACAAACACATTTAAAAAAGTGCTTAGTTTCAAAAGCTACTTAAATCTAAAAAGCCATATGATCATATCATATCACATCATACGATCTCTAGAGAGATGAAGTGAGCCAAGTGGTATTTTAAGAAGCATCCAGTTGGCTGCGTTATAATAATCTACAAGTCTCAAAGCATTATAAAATTGAAAAGAGATCAGTATATACAAACTGAAATATTGTTAAATCTATATAACAAAATGCCACCTGTGTGGTCGAGTGGTCAACGTCGTTGGCTACCGTTACGGAGGTCACGGGTTTGAATCCCAGTACGGGCGGTTTTATAAATTGATTTTTCAATCGATTTATGAATTTCTGTTCAAAGGCGTGGATGTATGTGATGGTGTAGGTATCTTGAATTCTCCCCTCCCACCCATCCTATCATATGAAAATATTAGCTAACCACCAGTCCTGTCCTAGCCCTTTCTTTCTATTCCTACTCTCTTTGGAAAAAAGAGAGGTTGATCAACTGAGTAACAAGCAGTAGTTCTCGTAGAAACACTTATATTGAGATAAACTCCATTAGGAGTTCATATGCTCTACATTGGGAGCGGACATGGTAAAAAAAAAATATAACAAAAAATGTGCAATCTATAAAAACATCAAGTAAATACGTGATTGTACATAAAAGGCCAATAGAAAAGTCTCAAGCACTTAACTACTTGCTTCACTTTACTTCTCGAAGGCTCATATATAGACTAATTATCCTAAAATTTTCCAGCGTGTAGGATATTTTAACACATATCAAGATCAAAACTTTTAGCCAAATGACAATATGTCTATAAATAATATAAACATATCATATATACGCAAGAATGCGTCACAGACTTGGTTTCCATGTCAGATAATGATGAAAGCATTTATGTAAGCCCAATTAATAACCCGTTTTTTGGAATCAACAAATCGTATTTTTGGCAGTTTACTCAATCAGGTAAAATGAGTCACACACGGGTATCGAATCGTAATACGACATAAAGGTCGACCAGTTGAGTTGCGGTGTTTTACGCAAGCGCGGGTGGCCAGAACGGAAGCTGTTCCTAAACCAGTTGATGACCGGACGACTAGCTGCCCACTCCTTAGCTGCTCAATACGCAGAATATTGCTATTTGGGAATGCAGTCAAAGATATGTTATCTGGAAACTTCAGGAAAAAAATGTTTCGATCTTGTTTATTTATTAAAAATCCATTCAGGATAAAACAGTTAATATCCTAAATAAAAGATAATAATGTTAATATATTTCCTTTTTTTAAACTAAGTCAAATATGTTTTTTTTTACTTAAAATCATGACCTTACAATCGCTGACAATAAAATTAAATTTCTTTTATTTTATTATTTACGCTGGTATATCAGTTTGCGCAATTAGGCAATGTTGTTGTTTTTTTTTCAGTATTATTTTTTGGAGCTTTTAGCTTAAAACCGGTTGTACTTAAAGTATATTACATAAACTATGTCAGGTCAGTGGTGCAGTGGTCAACGTTGTTGGCTTCCATGACGGATCTACGGGTTTAAGTCCCAGTACGAAAGGCATTTTTAATAGTTTTGATGATGTCTTAAAAGTCTATCACACGATTACGATCGTAGAGATTATGGTATCCAACCCGAAGCCTTTTTGTGATCGCGGAATTCCTGGATTGGGCTCTCGTCGTGAAATCGTGTATAATTGGAGAAAATTTTTGGTCGATTTTTTTTATTAGCTCACCGAGGAATTTAAAATCCTCGATTTCCTGTACTTTTTCTCCAGAATATCTTCGAAACCCGTTTTTTTAGCTCACCAAGGAATTTGAAGTTCTCGATTCCCTATACTTTTGTCCCAAAATATCAACGTGACTCGTTTTTTTTTAACTCTTACAATTCCAAAATCCTATAAATTTTCGACATTTGCTCAAAATTCCGGATCCCAAGATTAGAGACCATAGTAAAGACCAAGGTGTAGCAAGGTAACCAGCTAGTCAGAAGTTCTTTCTTAGGCTTATCCTTTCAATTCCTATTCTTTTCTAAAACAAGAGAGGTTGAACAACTCAGTAACAATTAGCTGTTGTAGAGAAAAATCTTCATTAAGAAGCTATATGATTCTCATTAGGAGCAAACATGGAATGAAAAACAACAGGAATTATATTTAAATTTGAATCGCTTAAATGTTTACATTCAAAGTAATTCATATCGCCATCAATAGCTTTTAACTTAGTTATAAATAAATGTATTTCCTATTCTTTTATATTATATACGAACAACTTTTCAACCGAGCTTCAATTCAAGTTCATTCGTGCACTTAAACGACCGAATATGCCGAAAGACGAAGCGAAAGTCGTTAGTCACAAATCATGTGGAAATATATTGAAATTCTAACTAGCACTTTTAGCCGAAATCTTAATTTATATAATACAATTAATTGATTTAACAAATTCTTATATAAAGTATTTTTTAAAGTATATTTTTACACCCGAATAACAGTTAGTAAACAGCTTCGCTATTATAGCAAAACAAGTAACGTCACTGGGGCAACAATTTCTTTTGGTTGCGGTACAATTTGTGGTACGGCACGTCACTCCGAGTGGTTGACACGCAAAACCGGTCATAGGTGAATACCGGATTATGGTTTAAATGTTTTTTTAGTAACACATTATGTACAATGCACATACGTCACGGTCATGAAGCCAGTATAATCTGTGACGGAGTCGTTTTAAGTACATAACTTCATGTATTTTATGACGAATATGATGTGTGATTTTCCGCAATGTTTATTTAACTAAACTGGTTATAAATGTGTTAGTAACCTCAGTTGGTCAGGTAGAACAAAGATTAGAATATTATCCGGTTATGATTTACTTAGACACATCCATTCACTAATGAGAAATATCATATAATTAAGGCATATAAAAAGAAGTTGTTTTCATTTAAACTGGTTTCATGAAGTATTTAAGGAATAAGATAATTGGCAGTTATAATAGAATCATAGAAACATATTGAATTTTTGGTTACAATTATCATTTTTTTTAAAACCGTTACGCTGATACTCGGCGGTAGCTTTGGGGAAGTTTATTTTTAATATAATTTTATTATAAATTGTGACCAGTGTTTCCACTAAGCTGTGCCCGTGTGCGCGCGCACATACATTACTACAGAGCGCACAAAAGTTACATCAGTTATACCACCACCAGAATAAATTAATTGACATTAAATAGTGTTGTCATTATTAAAATTCAACCTTTTCGTTTATTATGTCTAAATACAGTTATGTGGTGCACAATTCTTTTTATTTCTTGTCAAAGTTGCACAGCAAATGTCTTTTACGCACATAACCTTACGAAAATTAGAGGGAACATTGATTTGTGACATGTGCTTCATTACTGTAAGAATTATCATCAGACAGAAAATTGCAACGTTTGCGAACACATTGAATACTTATTTATTACATTCAGTTTTCAGGTATTTTTTTAAATTATCAATTTGGAAAACACCGTTAAATTTTATATAAAATTCTCTCATATAGATAGTTTCAGTTTTACTATTCGATATTCGAATAGTTGATAATGACGAATAGTTGGAATCCCTAGTATCTACGTTCAAGAACAATGATTAGTAGGGAAATGATTGATAGAATGGACAGTTAAGAAATTAACCATTATTTTAATTAAATATTTTCTATTAGTCGCTGATTCCAAATATCAAATAATATCTGCAAGGGACGTTCGATTTGTATTAATTATGTATTTTGTTTTACATTGCAAAAATATTTTACGTTGCAAATGAACAAGTACATTAAATGAAACAAATAGAGTGTGCTCAGTAAAAAACACAAATATTGAACTATCGGTATGAAAAAAAAACTTTAATGACATCATAATCAATTACGAAACACTGAACTATCCAGCTGCGTTAACGATTATCTCATAGCGAATAAATAAGACCAGTTAAAATCGGTTAACAAGCATTTCTCATCAAATAAAAATGTGTATCACCATCAATACTATTGCGCCATTCCCAGAAAGGTCAATAACTCATTGTAAAAACAACAAAGGCAATTTAATCAAGTATTCAATGTTCATGATATCTATTGAGAATGACAAATCGTGTTCGATTTCCGTACTAAAATCCTTTTTGCGCCCACGCGCGACACCCACGGCATGCCATACAAATTTATTTCTGCAATACTGTAAAATTAATTGTTATTTATGTGATTTTCAACTGGAAAATTGGAATTACTTTACTCCGCTATCCGTGTTTATTTTAAACTGTTGTTTAATATGAAAATGCAATTCATATTATTTTTAATTATATTATACAAATAACGGCAAGGCCAACAAACTGACAACATTAAGTTTCGTAAAATAGAAGCGGTTTATAAATAATATTATATGGAAACTTTATGGGAAAATTCATAATTACTAATTATTTGCTCAACTTATATATATATATAATATATGAAAATAATTATTAGAAGGCCAATACACTTTTTTAAAATATCATATTTCGTGAACACTGGGTCTTTAACTCTATTTTAATATATCGGTATCTGCAATACATACATAATAACATAAATTTATTGAGACAATTTTTTAATAAATAATTATTGAAATTACTGAAGCATAATATTTTAATGAACAAAAACTTCAGTAGAATTAAAAAATATTCAAAAATGTTGTCCATGTGTATTTGAAATGATTTTATGAAAAATAATTAATGAAAATGTCACTTTGTGTTTATAATAATAAAACTTTGAGGACAATCTAGCGATTCAACGAATCTTTCCAGGGAACTTCTCTTGGGAAGAATTTCTCGTCGGTTGGAAGCCTCTGTACTATACATTAAATCAATAAATAATTTATCAACCCTGAGATTAAAAATTACGAATTAAATTATTACAAATTATTCAATAAAAAATATTTGAAAATATAACTCTATGAATTTTTTTAACAGACATTGATGTTGTGTAATTCTATGTAAAAACTCAACATTTTATTATCCAAAATTAAACTAAAATAATCAGATAGTATTAGCTTAAAGTCCAACAATTTTAAGTATATTTATAGTAAAGTAAATTGAATATTATATTTAAGGAATTGCGCGAAATTTTTTAGAAGGTTGTGTTAGAATAATGATGTCTTATTAAAAAGGTTCATGATCTTTTTTTTATAATAAAGACATTGGGACTATTTTGTAGTCATATACCTAATAACACCATTTACTTCTATCATAGTGTCATATTATACACATTTTTAAGTTAAAACTATTGTTAGTGCTGTCATAATTTTATACAATGAAAATATTTCTCACATAATTTTATCGAAAAAACACGATCAATTGATAGGAACGACAGTGGGCGGGCAACTACTTTACATATGTTTGTATGCAAATTAGTTTTACAATTCAATTACCACTTCATATTGTTTGATACAATCGAATACTATTTGTAGGGCTTATTTATTTATCGATTTCAATGGCCAATAAGAATAAGTAAATTTATAATGTATTATATTAATTCGTACTCCTATATTATTATTTACGTATTTTCGTAAACTCAAAAAGTAAATAATTAAGCCATTATTTAACTTTTATTCTTTTTGAAAAAGCGACAAATAATAATGGTTTATGTTTGTTTAAAAGTATTACAATTCGTATTTGATGTGATTTTTAGAAGATTTTAAAAGTTAAGACAGAGAGAGATCACTTGATGTTTTAAAATATAAAACGGTAAAAAACAATTATCGAGTATTTCTGATAGATTTAATGGTAACATTGTTTTAAATAAAAAATATTTTTCTAGATAACATTATTATTCCCCTGATTGTGTTAGTAATTATGTCTAATGATTCTTCTCTTAAAAAAAACAGGTGTCACAATTTTTTTCATAATATGTAGAGTAGAAAAGATAAAAAATATAGTTTTATAATTATAATTATAAAACGATATGCGACTTCTACCATTTATTGCACGGTAGTTCTGAAAAATATATCAGATCGCTTATAAATAGATTATATTATAGATTTTCTTAAAATTATTTGTAGAAAATTCTTGTTGCAAAATGTTGTGTAAATATTAAATTATTCTCATTTGCACTGAGGTGATATGATACAATCATACATAATTACTAGTTAACTACCATATTTATGAATATAACTATAACTCTTAAATACATAACTTTCTCGTTGCGTTATTGGTCGTTTCCAATAAATAAAAACAATTCTTCCTACTACGCCAATTAGACGTCTTTAGTCATAGTCAAATAGCAGTGTTTTGAGCCGTCTAATATAAAAGGCGTTAGGTAATTTATAAGCAATTACATGTGATTCATTACTGCGTCCAATTATAAATTATTCAATTCGTATAAACGGTCAGGTATTCTAACGATCATTCTATAATAATGTTTATAGTGCTTAACTTTCACGCAAAGTAGCTTAAATTACACATTAAGCACTTAGTCGGTACTTCAATTTATTGTAAATATATACGCATAAATTGATTGATATTCTTATTTTGTTTAGATTATTATATGGTAACATATTTCTATTTTGATTTTAAATTCAACAATACGAAGCATCATTGCTACTTTAATTGTTTTTTTTTATAAAGATTCATGTTAAAGAATGCCTTAAATTATTTAAACATGTCATTACTTAAAAATTTAAAACATGGATCTTAATTTATATTCATCATTAAAAACATATTAAAAGTAACATGCATTTCAAAATTATTAAGATTTGTATCAAAAAATAATGATTTCGTGCTCTATGCAAATATATTCAAAATCCTGAGCATATGTTATTTATGTGAATCCTAAATTTTCAATTAAAATATAGGATTGATACATTGTAGATGATTTTTTTTTAAATCAGACATAAATGGTTTTAATACTAAGGTGGCGATATGTCTCTTCTCTTTGAGCCAGCTGCGAGGTCGAGTGTCAACACGGAAGTCACGGGTTCGAGTCTTAGTACGGACAGCTTTTATAGATTGATTAATCAATCGATTTATGGATTTCTGTCCGAAGACATGGATATATGTGATGTCTCGAATTCCCTACCACTTATTCCATCTTAAAACGAGCGTAGCGAGAAGAATAGGCTAACCACTAGTTCTACTCTTATATACCTACTATCTTTGAAAATTGGATAAGAGAAATTGAGCAACTAAGTAACAAACAATTATCGTAGATAAATGGGTTGAGATACATCCATTATGAAGCCATATACTCGATATTACAAGCGGACATGAATTCAAAAATCTATTGGTGACATAACTAACCAAATATAAAACTATTAGACATAGAATAATACAAATTTACGGCTGATAGACTGATCAACTCATGGTCTAGAGAAGTGGACATTTTTAGTAACAATATTTGTGAACCGTCTGTTATGTTTTACTTTTTTATTCATTGATTTTGTCTTAAATATTTGGATGTATAGATTTTTATTATTATGTACTGTTTTTGTTATATATTTCAATTATATTTGTCAAGTGCATGGTAAACTGGCGTCAGCTGTAATGCCATGTACTGTCCTTTTGATTTTAAACAATAAAAACAAATAAAAAACAAATAACCATAATTTTAGTATCGTTATGATCCAAATAACAAAATAAAAAAAATATGTCCATGTTTCTACTAATGAGGGTTAATTAACTCTTTACTCTTGAATTCCAAAACGAGATATCTGTTATCCCATATTAACATTTCACAAGTGTCAACAGATTCTATTTGAAAAATTATCAACGAGCTAATGTATTCGTCAACGTCAGAATTGTTATCGCCGAAGACTTCTCTACACTTTGGTACTATGGTTCTTTGGTACGTTTTAATTGGAATGGTATATATGAAAGTCCGTGTGGGTGTATGTATGTGATACCATTCTACTAACGAACGTATAGCGTTTATATATATTTTTTACCTTGCACCTTGTAACGGAAGCAGGGTTGGCAAAAATATAGTATACTATAAAAAACATTTCGAAGTCACTAATTTTTTTACAGTCACAGTGGAAGCTACTTAGATAACCAGACGCTTCATAATTGAATAAATTCGACTTTGAGGTAAGTTTTGTGGGATTTTTCACGTATCTTTTTATCATCTGCATACGTTAATATTACTATCTACTATCAATTAATTAGTTGACAACAAATCTCTATAATATTTTCAATTTCATATAACATATAAAACATAAAGACGACATTAACTTGCTTTAAAGATTCACATAACGTAATAATGCATTAAATAAGATTAAAAATAAATTTGGGATATTAATAATAAAAATAAATACACAAATATTTCGCTAGTGGTATAATATTGTTGGATATAATCAGTGCCTTTCTTCCCATGTAACGCCGTGAAACGGTGTTTAGGCACTTTTTTCTCGACATTTTTAATGTTTCAAATTAATATTCGCAAAATTTTATTTTTATTTTCCATTTAAAAAAATGATTTTTAATGGCGTAAGGCGTTGGTATTTGTAAAATCTATCCTTATTTCCAATCTTTAATTAAACAGGACAAAGCGAGAGCAATTAGTTAACCACTAGTACTATACTAGCCATATCTTTTTATCCTTACTCTCTTCTAAAAAGATATTTTTTGTAACTGACAAACAAGCAGTTCTCGTAAAAACTCTATTGAGAAACCTCTATTAGGATGCATTATCCTCCTTATTGTCAACGGATATTAATTAGAAAAAAAAGTTTGATAGGAATTAAGTTCCGGGACCTTTTTTTCAAAAAAGCACTGGATATCACTGGATGATTTTTCACCATTATATTTGTCATTTACTCACTTTAATACTACCCACTCGTAATTGGTTTACAACACATAATCGTAAATTTTATATTTGATATATTACCCGTAGACGATAGTAAACTCTTTTACCATTTCACATATGAGAATGCATTGAATTGATGGTAACATTAAATAAAATAAACGATTAAATTATGCTTTATAATAAAATTAATACATACAATAAACATCATATATTTATGAATATTGTATAATTGAGTCGTCTGGTATCAAAAGCAGAACTGTTCCATACATGATGTATAGAACAGTTCTGCTTTTGATACCAGACGACTCAATTTATTATGATTTTCAACAGTTTGATTAATTTCTTCATATATATCCGATTATTCAAATGGGAGTGCTGTCAGATAGATTGACTCACAATTAATCGTTTTGTAAAACCATTCTGACATAACTACCCTTTTAAAAAAAGAAGTCGAACAACTTTAAAACATTCATTGTTTGAATTGGAATTTACTTGGTAAAACTCCATTGTAATACGGCTTTTTTTTAAATATGTAGTTATAAACTGATTTTTAAAAAAATGTGGAACTAAAAACCTTTATGTTTTTTTACCGTATTAAATATCACCCATGTCTCGTAAAACAAAATCATATTCTGAAGATTGATAGAGGGTATTATTAAATATAAATAGATTTTTTTTTGTATCAATAAAATATTAGGCAGCTTATATGGACATACTTTTTTTTTATTAGAGTTGAAATATTTTTTATTTCGATACCTTGAGAAGAGATACGATTGAAAAAGTCGATTATGTTAGTTGTATGTTAGTTGAATTGTAAAATATGTTTTTTTTTTACAAATGGTCAACCCTGACTTCGATAAAAAAATATACCAAATAAGCCAAACAAATCCAATCGTTCGGTCAGACTTTTTATGGCCGCATTTTTTATGGCTTTGTTTTTAGTGCCACGTCTTATCTTAATCAGAACTCTTTTTTCCTCATCTTTCGCCTCTCGGATATCACATGTAAAAAGCTTAGAACCAACGAGAGACGTCGGACATTTTTTTCTTACACTTTGACAAATACTGATACTGCATACATGTGTGTGTGTGTTAAATTGTATCCCAATTAAAATTTACAATTAAGAATGTAAGTGCCCGACTTTAATATTTTTTTTCTGTAATAAAAAAATTGTTTTCGATAAATTACTGGCAATATCAGTGATAATAAAAAAAAAATACAGTTTGCATGCCCGGTCGCCGCTGTAGTTTTTTTCACATAACGTCTAAAAACAATGCGGATTGATTGTCAGTACGTCAAATTAAAAAAATATATATTCAAATACATACATGTAAACTCAAGGAGAATTAGATAAAACCATTTTTTATTTAACTGAAAAATTAAGTAAATCAAGATTGGCCATTTATTAATTACTTTATTTAAAATTAATACTTACTTAAATTTGACGCAACCGGTATCAACCCCGCCACAATTTGTAGCTAAATACATACAAAATTCAATAAACATATTTACTAGAAATAATTCATATTTTAATGTTCCATGAATACAATTATAAGTTTCTTTTAATATACTAAATTTCCGTTGTAATTCAAGACTTTGTTAAGAATTTGTTGTATTATGTTACATTGTAAAACATTTAAGAAATCATTTCCTATTCTGAATAGAAATTTCAACAATTTTCACAACAGTTATTTTGTAACACTAACAACAATATCGTTACATTATTACAACTATCTTACATTTCTATACTATCAACTTATATTAAATAATAATTCTCAACATATTATATTATATACATGCAGGTCAACGCACATAGCCAGCGTTTCTAAAAACACCTGCAATTATTACGCTATAAGCCTCACATGGAGTGAAACATTAAAATATCTAATAAATATCGGCATTAGCCTATAACCTCACCAGTTGTTAGTAATTTCGCATCTTTGAATGCAATATTCTCAGTCGACGCCCACGAGTTTGAGCCTTGGATGCAGAAAATAGCGTAAATGATTATTTTATTCAAGTTCAGAACTGTACATGGAAAGGAGATTACATTTATCACGGGTAGGGGACGGGCGAAATATTCGTTAAGAATTCTAATGACATAAGTATTTAGATACCATCCTGTTTGCGGAGGATTTGTATGATAACTGTCGACGATTCAGATTGAGTTGTGGTTAAATGGAATTTTATTGAAAAATTTATGTTTTGTTTGTTTTATTAAATTTAGTAGCCAATTTTCCTGTACACATTAACTGGACAATCATGTATGTTTAATACTAGAGAAGATGGGTTTTACAAGCTTAGAAAAGGTAAAGCAAATAATGTATTATTGTTCAATTATGCAAAAGTATATGAAAAAGAAAAAGCAATGTCCATGTTTAGGGTCTCCAATCAAATATTTGAATAAATCGCCTTTTTTGATAAATGAATAAATATTGTTTAAATTATTTGTTAAAACTATAAATGTATATATATATATATTACCATGTCCGCTCCAAAGCACGTGTTGGGAGCAAGAATGTTCCAATGGCAAATATTTTTTCACAGAAATATGGAAAAAACAATGAATATATGTGATGAAATGCATTCATTATTGTTTACTGTTGGAAATGTAAAGGACAGTACATGACATTACAGCTGAAGCCAATTCACCGTTCACTTGTCAATTTTATTTTGGTTTAGAAGTATGTCAGTTTAGAAGTCTCCGTGCACTTCAAGGTTGTCTATAATTCATAATTTGCGTATGGCCCAAAATCATGAAAACACTTTTTCGCGCCTCCTGTAAAACTTGATATGTGTAGGTTACGTCCTTTTTCCTTCCCACAGTCGATACGTCTAAGTGATATTATTTGAACAAAACTTTCCATTGAATGTTTTTAACTCAAATACGAATTCATAAGTCATTCTGAGTAATAAACAAACACATTTTTTTCTTTAAATGTGAAGTAAAAAATATATACAATCGTCATAAATAATTTAAACAAAGTTGTTAAGAATTATATTATATTTATTATGAAGAATCATAAACTTTATGCTACTATATAGTTTTGAAAAGGCATTGGTATCCTACTGACGGTAGTAAATAACATTTTCTAGCGTGATATGTCACGTTTAGGTTGCCGGGGCTCATTATTAAATGCTAACATCCATTCTATGTTACTTCATGTCATGGAAAATTCAATAAAGTCGTATAAATTAATATGACAGATAACGTTGCGTGGTAAGGCACTATCACATTGTTTGCCTCGGGAGAAACACACAATCGGTTAATTTATTGGATTACATAAATATCCTTACTATCAACTGAGAAAAGCGCACTTGAATATTTAAATAACTAGGTCTAGTTGAAAAAAAATAAAAATCAATTGTTCATATTTTTAAATATGATTAAGCCATTTCTATTGTGGCACATAATTTTATAAAAAAAAAATTTGCTCCTTGTGTAAAACATAAAGATTTCTAATGACTTGTTTCTCAATTTAACATATTTTAAGACAGTAAGACAACAGGTCAACGCCGTTACAGTGCTTGTGAGCAGGGCCGTTCGAGGATCTCTGCTATGCGCAAAGCGCCTCAAAAAACTAGATCTAAATGACTGGTTAGCATTGCTGTGAAGTCGTGTAAAAAAACGACTCCGATTCCAGCTTTAAAATAATTAACGACTCCGGCCCCTGCTTGTGAGTTTTAAATAAGTTACATTTTTTTAAATACGTATATTGTTTTTTTTAAGGCATGCATGTTTGTGATTTGTAAAATTCCCTTCCCCCTTAACATTTCCAGGATCTTAAAGGTTCAGTGAAAGTAATTAGCTAACCACTAGTACTGTTCAAGTGTCATTTTTCTATTTATACTCTCTTCGAAAAAGAAAAATGAGTAACAAGCAATTTACGTGGAAATAAATTTGTTGAGATAAACTTCAGTAGGAGGTAATTAATATATTCCAAATTGTGATCGGTTATAGTAAAAAAGGTTATGCCTGTGTTGTTAAAAATAGACAAGAAGTTGTAATAGCAGTCATCCTTTGGTCAGTTTTAGAAATGGATAGGTGAAAGGAAATAAAAAAATCACTTATAATAATAATTAGTTTGAATATTTATCTATTAGTAAATTTAAAAATGAATGAACGAAGCGTCCGTTCTGGAATTCAAACCCGCGTCACTTCAATCGTATAGAGCAGGGTTTCCCAAACTTTTTATGCAATACAACACTTAGCAAATCTGAATATTTTAACGGAACACTTAGCTTTTTTAGAGTTAGGTAATTCCTAATAGTTAAAATACAAACAAATATGTTATCAAAACACTTTGGAGAACTCTTCTGATAAACTCAACTAGAAATCATTTTATGATTAATCTTTATCTTTTTGTTTAAAATCAGAGTCACCGATTAAATCAATTAGATTTTTCAATCACTTGCGCTTAATTAATTGTACTGGTTTAGCGGTCCCAGAAAATGGATTCTGAACCCTGGAATCATCTTTACTAGTTATCGAAAAATTTTGCCAAAGAGATGTTTTCAAGTTATGTAGGTGTCCGCGAAAAACCTATTTAGGTTCCGTGGAACACCAGTGTTCCTCGGAATACAGTTTGGGAAACCCTAGAATAGAGAATAAAGCGTTGAGAATTTGGGTACAGGAGTGTCATTAAATGAGTCATCATTATCAAAAATTACAAATGATTAATACTAAAATATTTAGCAGTATGATATAGAATGAAAACAAAATACAATCATTTGATTGAATTTCAATATCAAAAGGTAATATGTATGAACGAAATTAGTATGACAAATACACACCTCTTGTTACAGTAATATATCATAATGGGTGTTATAGTATGTATAATAAATCACCACAAATATTTAATGTATTATAATATTATGTAGGTCCATATTGTTGTGATTGTATCTTACAGTATCACGATTTGTAGAAGAATTCATCAATATTAATGAAAAATTATTTGATTGAAAACAATTATTATTGTGGCTAGAAGACCCATTCATTCATTGTATTGTTGGCACGCCTAACTAAGGAAATACTTAGTGTCAACTGTATGCAAACAATTTGTCTAAATATTAAGTATATTTAAACTTACATAAATCATTTTGTTATCATATAAAAAAATCTTAAATATTTTTTTATGTTTGTTTATTAGTACATGATTTAAATAAGTGTTGACGCATTTTACCACGGTTAAATTTTTATTTATATTTTATAATTTTATCTTTTTCTTTCTTAATAATAAACAAAAAAAAAATTGTAATTAAATTGTAAAACTATTACTTTCTTGAAGCTTACTGAAATATATGGCAGACAATTTTTGGATGATTGCTCCTGATATACTCTTTGCGATGATTAAAAAGTGCTGAACATCCTTCAGAATGAAATATTGTCAGTAAAAATGTATGCAAATTTATAGTGGACTGCACTAAACAAAACATTCAGTATTTTGAAGTTATGGAATTTCCAGTAATAAATGCGTATAACTTCATCATTGCAGGACGGAAAGGATAAATATCTCTACAATTCAATATCCTGATATTTAAAAACCAATTTTCAGCAACAATAATATGTTTACCATGTTCTGTATATTTTGATTCTCACTTTTTATATTATTTATTTATTCATGTCCGCTCCCACTGTGAAGTATATGATCTCCTTACGTCAAGTATTAATGCAGGAATTGTTCTAAACGAACTTCTTGTTGTACAGATACTCAACCTCTCTTTTAAATGAAAACGGATTGATTGAAAGATAACTAATCAACTAATCATCACTTTTGATACGAGCCGTTATTTTAGGATTGGAATGGTTGTGAAAATTTTCTTTTAAGCATACCAAATACCCATACCTTCGAACATAAAATTTCGATGTTTTCAAAATGATTGAAAAAATACTGTTCGTACTGGAGCTCGAACTCCTGAGAACCGTCAAGGAAGCCAAAGACGTTGACCGCTTAGTCATGGATCCGACGTTACCTTTTACACCAGCGATGTCCAACACGCGGCCCAGTTGAAGATTTTCTGCGGCCCTATTGGAGTTTACAGCTTTCTACAAATATATTTTGCACCTTCTTATTTATAAATCTAACAAAACAAAGCACTGACGTAAATTTGCCAAATTTATATCAGCATTTTGTGTATGACATCCAATTCTTTTCATGACAGCTGGGTCACAAATGGAGTTAATAGACCTCCAATCAAGCATCGAGCTAAAATGTATGTTTGAAGAAATTAAACGTGAGTTTAATCAGAAATATATCCTCGAGGATAAATTTTAAAAATTAAAATAGTTGGCAACGTGCATTACAGCTGCATTTGGAACCACATATCGCTGCGAGTCGTTCTTTTCGAAATTGGAAATAGTAAAAACGAAATGTCGCAACAGGCTAACTGATGAAAACTTAACCAATCAACTGCGATGTGCATTGAATAAATTATTTAAAAAAAATCAAATAGTATGAAAAAACAAGTGTCACATTAATTATTAAGTAAATAAAATGTTTTTAAAATAAAGAAAGAATCATGGTGTTTTTTAATTAATAAATTGTTTTTTATGCGGCCCACCATATACCGGTAATATTTTATTTGGCCCATTAAACGATTTCTGTTGGACAACGCTGCTTTACACTAATAATAACAAAAATGTATTTTACATTATATACGTTATGAAGCCAAACTGTTTGCTAACCCACATGTGCAATTTCAGATCATTGTAATATTGTTACGCTGGGGCGATTAATTCCGCAGATAGTCCCATACACTACACAGCGTTACCTTCCACTAGTGCAAATTTATGCGGATACAGTCCGCTAGGCCAGTCTGCTATTCATGTTACACGTGTACTCGGACCTGTAAACCTCTAGCTCTGTGTATGTACGAAGATAATAATATGATATATGTAGAGTAATTTGCTTAGTATATTATCTAAATCAGTGGATACTGTAATGGAAAGTATGCACGTATGAATTAAAACATAATAAATTGTTTCCTCTCAATCACTGATAAGATTTATCAAACTATTTCCGCTCTCAATAAATAGTAAGTCATAACGCACAGGGGTGGGCTCGGGGGGGCTCGCGCGAGCCCCTTGTTAAATTTTAGCGCGGCCGGCGAGCTCCTTGTTAAGATAAGAATATCATTCGTCTTAGATCAAATCAGCACCTAACTGCAATTTCTGTAGATGGTAAAATTTTATTATGAAACAAGACTTAGTAGCCCCTTCATCAGCGTTGTGGGCTTCAGTGCCGGACCTCATGGGTTTGAGTTAATCACTAGTCCTGTCTTAGCGTTATCATTCTATCCCTACTACTCTCTTTGGAAAAGAATGGTTGAGCGACTAGCAAACAGTTCTCGTAGAAAAAAGATTTTTGTTGAGATACCTTCATTAGGAAGCCATATGCTCCACATTGAGAGCGAAAATGGATGCAAATAAATGGATAAGATTTACCGAGCCCCTTGTAAAGATATTGGCAGCCCACCGCTGAATTAACGCAACATAATTAATAAAACTTTATTGATACTTTAAATTAAACGAACAATCATTTTTATTCTAGCTGAGCGTATTTTATTCTAGTTATTAATTATTGTGACATTTAATGTTAAGCTTAGTATAAAACTAAATTTGATAACTTTTTTATTTCACTTGCTGTATTACAACATTTGACGCGTGTTTTGTCGTGTTGATTTGAAAAACATCATCAGACTATTGCAACATTTATAAATAAACAAAAAAATAGTTAAAAGCTGATGTTTTAAATTAAAAAATAAAATTTGGGGTTTGTCATTTTGTACAGGACAAATAAGATACTATAATTAGTACTGTCAATGTTTGTATTTATTTTACACGTAATTTTATTATGTAATTTATAACATAAGATTTGAATCAATTTTTAGTGTAATTCATAAACGTTGCTATAGTCTGATGATGCTTCTCAAAGACGCTAAGCACGTATCACAAGTTGTAGCTTATCAAGTGGAATAATAAAGTTATCAAATTCAATTTTATATTAAAAAAGAGCTTCAACGATGTTACCGCTGAATCTACCAAAGATACTATTTAAGTATTTTTTTCATCGTTATTTTATTCGCCATTAATAGAATATTACCAATGTGGCCTAAATGTGTTAATTATTTAAAGGTAATTTTGAAAGGTTTCAAAAATATTTATTATTTAAAAAAAATACATCATAATTTTTAGTTTATATCAAAACAATAAAGTAACTTATTGGTTGGTACTCAACCATGGTTTTACATAAATTGTTTTCATTATATTAATATATATATTAAACTATATGTAAACTTTCATCATATTAAAATATATAGTAAAATTTATACTATAAATACTAATGTTGATATTGGAAATAAATTAACTCGTCATTTTTTAAGAATGGATTGACAAAAATAGTCTTAAAAAAACAAGTATAATATTGTTTTTTGAAAGAAACTAGTCTTAATCATGCTTTAAAACTTTAAAAAAGTTACTCTGATCAATATTATTAAGCGGACGCTAATTTTTATAATTCAATATATTCAAAAAAAAACACAATTTTAATTATTACTACTTCCACTTCTATTCTTTAAAAATCAAGATTGATTTCGCTCATGACGAGTATTATAAACTGAGTCTCGTTATGTAGGAAACCGGTCCTGATCTTTTGATCGATCTGATAATGTCTTTCTACCAAGTATTGACAGTGAAAACCCTAAGAGTTTTCAATATATTATTCTGCGTGACTTCGAAGAGATATATTAAGTGACTTGTAAAGATAAACTTTAAAAGAATCTTTTAAATGTTGAAGTAGAATATTAAACAAAATTATTATACCCTGCTTTTTCTTTCAATTATTTATTTAAAGCAAATCACAGCACGACAACTTTAATCGCTGTAATGATCTAATTTGAGTTTTGTTTGAATGGAATTCAAAAATGTTTTTCGCCAGCTCTATCATGCCTGCAAAGGACAGAAGGCAGTGCACTAAACTGCATCATGCCATTTCTATAATATACAATACTGCATTATGCATATCGGATATTAGTATCTACAAGACGCTAGCAATATGGCCGTGGTACTTTGTCACGGAAACACCTTTAAGAAAAGCTATTTATTTTATGCAAACTGCGATCAGACTTTGAGTATACATTACTAGGGTGGAGTAAAACATAAAAGAAACTAACTAAAAAGAAACGCTTCCGATAGTAAGCTGCTAATTACAAGGACAATTATCAAATGAATCTTTGATTATAAAAACAATGTAATTTTTTGATAAAAAAATAAATAGTAATATAGGCCAAAAGCAATATTAATTAATATTTTTTATAGACTATATATTATGTCGTAGTTTTATAAAACCCCAGTTTTTCGTTAAAAACAGTCTACAATTCCTACAAAAATGGTCTTTTAGTGTAAAATTTTATTAATGATCGTGAGTTCCTAATTGTAGCATATTTAAACCAATGTTAATATAGGCTCATTAGAGGTAAAGTGAGCCAAGTGGTATTTTAAAAAAAAATATACGTTTAAATATTTTACATGTAAGTATCGTAAAGTGAAGTAACCTCAGTTAATACACACTGCAATAGATCTCCGTAAAATAAAAATATGCAATCCAGAAAAACAACAAATAAAGACGTGAAAGTCCAAGGTTTTTTAAAACCATTTTACTTGTTGGCTCACTTCATCTCACAAAGGCTCTTAAGAATCAACAGCTATATATAACTGAAAAACTGTCGTACAAATTCTTACATGTTTATACATTGGTATTCAATGACGAAATATGTGACTGAATTCAATTTGAATTTTTGTAGTGGTTAGTTACTATTGGACAAGAAATTTTCACGAAAGTAATAATATATATATATATATATGTACAAAAAGTACATTCTCATAGAGTACAAGCATTAAGGTACAGGGAAACTGTTCATTATTTATTTCTCACTCCACCCTCTAAAATGCAATATTCCTGTTACTATTATGGGTTCAATACAGGATGCAGACACTGAGTAAATATAGATTGAGCGATAAATCTATTTCATATCGTAACATTCATAACTTTGAAAAACTATCAATATTATGAATTTATTCAAATAAGACTAGTATGGAATATTTTTCAATATATTTTTTTATATTATCATAATATGTACACACTTACGTTTATTATTGTTATGATACATGAAAGTGGAAATAATGTGAGGAATTAATAAATAAAATATACATTTTAAATGAATTCACTCCACCTAACTTTAATACACCTGCAAATGCTTTTTAATATATCAAACGACTGAAGGATATTAATAAAAAAACCTTTCGCCTTGCAGTGGATTCTTCTGTTCAAATTACAACTAATTTTACAACAATTTTTACTGCATGAAATTCGACGACGTCCAGTAATCTGGAATTGTTTGGTCCGTGCAATAATATATTTTCAGTAACAGCAGTATATAATTAAACGAGATTTTATTATGGCTAAACAGATTTTTTTTTCGATACCATGCCACCAAGATATCAAATGGCTTAAAAGTTTTAAAAAACTGCCAATCTCAATTTGAGGATTAAAAACTTACGGTTAACAAGATAGAAAAAAATAGCTGAAACGTAAACTAAATTAAGTATACATATATTATTTAGAGATAACAGCTATTTTTTCAAATCATGTTCGCTACTAATGTGAAGCATATGAACTTTTATTTAAAATTATATTAGCAGAAGAGAACTGATTATTTTCCATTTGTTGAATTTTTCTAAAAGGTGTACGGATAGGGCTAGTGGTAAGCTTATTGCTCCGGCTACGTCCTGTTTTTTTATCGAGTATGTGAGACAGTGTTTTAGACATCACATATATTCAAAGAGAGTAGAAGAGATAGAAGGATAAGCAGCAGTGGGCTGCCAATACGTTAACAAGGGGCTCGCTTAATCTCAAAGCAATTCTTGGTATTCTGGGGAAGGAATGATTTTTTTATCACTCCTATACAATACGCAATTATAGCAATCGATTTTTTATTAATACAATTATAATATGTAACAATAAGCAATTTACCGTAAACTATGTAAATGATTATACATCTACTACTGTGTATACTGAAGCTGTCGTAGATAATATACAAGTCATAAATTGCAGTTATATATTATACTAATTTGAGTTTATATTATTGTTTTATCTTTAATTAACAAGAGACTCGCCGGCCAAAGTAAAAATTAACAAGTGGCTGGCGTGAGTCCCTTCTAGCAGGGGTGGGTTGGAGAGGGCTCGGGGGGGGGGGCTCACGCGAGCCCCTTGTTAAGATAAGAAAATCATTCGTCTTAGATCAAATTAGCACCTAACTGCAATTTCTGTAGATGGTTAAATTTTATTATGAAACAAGACTAGCCCCTTCATTTTTTCATTCAGCGTTGTGGGCTTCTGTGCCAGACATCATAGGTTCGAGTTAGTCACTAGTCCTGTCTTAGCCTTATCACTCTATTCCTACTACTCTCTTTGGAAAAGAGAGGTCGAGCGAACAGTTGTAAAAAGTAACAAACAGTTCTCGTAGAAAAAAAAACTTTTGTTGAGATACCTTCATTAGGAAGCCATATGTTCCACAAGATTTACCGAACCCCTTGTTAAGATATTGGCAGCCCATCGCTGCCTCCTAGCCCCCTCCACCCCACCCCTGGATAAGACTAGGAAAGGATTAGTGGTTAACTAATCGCTCTCATTATACACAATTATTTAAAGATAGAAAAACGTGGGAAAAGACTTTTAGACATCACAAACAGAATTCGATAATTCGATCAAAAAATGCTGCTCATACTGGTACTCGAGCCTGTGAAGTCCAGCACGGAAGCCCACAACGCTAACCACTGCGCCATAGGACCCGGAAAAATGAATATAAAACAACAAAAACAAATACTACGAAAAAATATAAGTAACGAGATAATATTTTGCTTGCGATATCAAAAAGATATCAGCATATTTTTACACGTTGTTCATTTACGCAATTCTTCACGTGATTTTATAACAGTTATTCAATAGTCGAAACAGTTATATGATATTGATACACTTTTGATGTCATTTAATATTCACAATAATAATACAGAAATAAAACATTTCTTTGGTGTTGCAAAAACACCAGATATCCGATTTCAATCTCAACATCAATAAGCAAGCCGATCGTAAAAAGCGAGTGACCCACAAGGAACAGATCGAGGTTTGCTAAAAAAATGTAAACATTTGCTTTTATGCCACTTAGTGAAATTACACGGTCGATTTCACTCTAAAAGCTTCGAAAAGATTTCATTCTAAAGCGATTTCTTCGGTTTTTTATCGATACAGATTTATTCATTCTTTCTGCATGAGTAGCCGTGATGGTTTGGCGTTGCTTTAAAGACATGATCAGTTTTTTTTTTTATTAAAAAAAAATGTTTTACGTTGAACTTATTTATTGAAATACGGATAGATCGATCAATTCTGTCCATATATGTATTATTAAAAAACTTAGCAATCAAAATATTTATATGGCTTTTTTAAATCATTTGCACAACCTTTGTTTTACATAAAAAGTGATGATACTAGAATGGGGCTATTGCAGAACTAGTTGTTAGCTCATCGCTGTCCCTATGTCTCATTTTTAGTATCGTATGACTGAGATCTAATGATAGCATCACATAATCCGTATTGTAAAATCAATATAACTATTGATATTGCCCCGTAACTTCAGAGCTAGATTAGTAAAAATACTACACACATATAATAGTATACAAAAAAACATACTATTTTCTTTTATCATAAGCCTTAAAAGAAACTAAAAAAAAACATAATTCACCATTTACAAAGTGCAACACAAACCTTAAAGTTCAATTGTGTCGAAACTAGTATTTTTGCTTTATCCCACTGTTGCTTTTTCGTTATTAAAAATCTTTTTTTTTCAAAATAAATAAGAAAACAATAAAATACTTATTCTATGTCTTTCGACCATCTAGTAACAGGGGACAATAACGTATATTTTTTATAATTAAAGATTTCGACTGAAGAAACTTGGTGGAATTTGAATATTAAATTTGAATCGTTCAAATTATGTACATTCTCACAGATTTTGTCACTAACGACCTGAGTTTCACCTTTCGGCATCTTCAGGCGCTCAAGTGAACGGATGATCTTGAACTGACGCTTAGTAAATGAATGTTTCGTGTTTATATAAGAAATAAATGTATCATTGAGTTTAAAGCCATTGCTGGCGAAAAGGATAAGCTCATGGGTCGTTAGTGACAAAATCTGTGAGAATGTACATAATTTGAACGATTCAAATGTATATTTTTTAAATCATCATTTGTGTATCTTGCTTTTGTTTCTGTGGACAAATCAAATATATTTGCCATGCAAGCTGATTCATATATAATTTATTTATTTTAATCATATACACTACCTGCAACTTATAAACTCACATAAGTATGCTCACACATGTCTCAATGTTCAAAAAAATTGCACACACGTTTGTGATCAAATATATTATATATAAAAGCGGACACATTATGTAGTATCTTTATACATATAATATATTGTGTCCGTGGATAAAAAGCCTTCTGGGAGTGTAAGATCAGTGACCGGGGTCATCGAACTCGCGTCATATCACATCAAGAGACATCTACCGCTCGACTGGGCAGGCTTCCTACCATGCGTCGCTTTTGATCAGCGATTCTTAACCTTTTTGCCGTCGCGCCTCTCAAATGAGTATATGCACTCTCGAGTGTTGGAAAACTCACGGTTTGCTTGAATGTGTTAACTTTATATTATTATGGATATTATTAACTGATATTAAATGGATTTTTTAATAAAAACATAATATTCCTTTGTATTTTAATTCACATTATTTAAAATGTCAGGACCGGTTTAACTCATTGCGAGTATTGTCATTTTTGAGCATGAGCATTTTTCTTATCAGTTGACAATCCTCGCAATAAGCGAAACCGGTCCTGACCTTTTAAATAAAGTGGAATAAAGTACAAAAGAATATTGTGTTTTTATTAATATAATGCCTGCCTACCAAGTATTGACAGTGAACACCCTAAAAGTGATTTTAGTGATTTTTTTTTAAATTTGTAACAAATCACTTTTTGAATGTTTGCTCTTCATATTATGTCAGTGGTCGACGAGATTTTGTTTGTTTAATAATTTAATATGTTTTCATTATATACTGTAGTTCAGTTTATCAATGCCATTGCTATAAATAAATCTAATCATTTTTTTTTTTTTTTGTAATGTTTTGCGGATGAATTAGTTTTTTTTCAATGCTGCGGCTCATGATTGAGAACCAATGATGATCGCCGCTTTTACCAAAGATCACTGGGACGCAGAGAATCTTTCTCGTGGAAACTGATTGAATATGAAAGCTGAGAAGAATTGTCAATATATGCAGGATTAGTTACACAGAGTTTAAAGCCCAAAGATTTCTTGTTATTATTATAAATTCAAAATGGTCAAAAATAATATGACTCTATTAACAATGCTTAAGTTATTAAAAAATGATGTATTAAATTTGAACATAGTTTTGTATTGCAAGCTTTATTATTATGATATTATACTGTCAAATTAAGACGTAAGACTATCACTAACTAATGTTATTACAACAATTAAAAAAGCTGGCAAATTTATATTAACACTTCCATGCCCATGATGCAATCGTAAATAGTTGAGCCATTAAATCATTTAATATTTCTCTTAATATTGCCAATAAGTATTTATTATTTTAGGTATTCTAGCATACATACATTTTTAAAATTATTTTTTAGCTTCTAACTGGGTTTAAATACTGTCAATAAACAGTGAAACTGAGATGCCATCATGGCAGAGAACGTGATTTTTAGGATGGCATGTTACGGGTTAAATGAAATAACATATGATCAGTCATAAAAAAATCCTGAATTAACTTTATGATATTAAGATTTTTGTTTTGATGGATTGCATATTTTTATTTTACAGAGAAAACACTATTGCAATGTGTATAAACCAGGGGTGGGCTGGAAGGGGCTCGGGGTTTGGGGGCTCGCGCGAGCCCCTTGTTAAATTTCAGCGCGGCTGGCGAGCCCCTTGTTAAGATAATAAAATCATTTGTCTTAGATCAAATCAGCACATAAATGCAATCTCTGTAGATGGTTACATTTTATTATGAAATAAGACTTAGTAGCCCCTTCATTTTTTCATTCAGCGTTATGTGCTTCCGTGCTGGACCTCATGGGTTCGAGTTAATCACTAGTCCTGTCTTAGCCTTATCATTATATCCCCACTACTCTCTTTGGAAAACAAAGGTTGAGCGACTAAGTAATAAACAGTTCTCGTAGAAAAAAGACTTTTGTAGAGATACCTTCATTAGGAGGCTATATGCTCCATATTGGGAGTGAAAATAGATACAAATAAATTGATAAGATTTACCGAGCCCCTTGTTAAGATATTGGCAGCCCACCGCTGGTATAAACTGAGGCTACTTTACGTATACGATACTTTACGACGTGTAGAATATTAGAACGCATCTGACATATTTTTTTCTACAATACCACTTTACCTCTAATGGGTCCAAATATTTGTTTAAAAACTTTGTGTTATAGATAGAGTATTTTTGTTTTGAATATTAATCCGTTGTATTAGTATAAAATAAAGATTACAGTAAACTCTTATCATCAGATACCAAAGCAGTAGCAATATCCGTGATTGCCCTTAGCCAATTTATGTGACAAGATAACGAGTATTGTTTCTGGATAAAAATCAGCAATGATGTTGGGAGCAGTGGCGAAAAAAACCAGAAGCGAAGATCGGACGATTCCGTATTCAATTCCCGTGCGCCATTGCCCTTGGAATGTTTCATTTTTACGGGAGGCTCTGGTACTAAAACGAGCACTCTGCGATACTTCTGCCCTCTTGTGAAAAACAGACTCTCTTTTAACACCCCGAGGACCAATGAAAAAAATTGTAAATATTCGATTTTACGATTTGTAGTTTTACATAGACATAAAATGATATATAGTATAGCATAGTTTCATAGTTAGTATCAGTGACGTTCCTAGGCTACTTGCCGCCCCTAGGCAACTGCCTAGTTGCATATGTCCACAGGACGTCCCTGGTTAGTATGATATATAGCATTGTTTTATAAAATCTTAGTTTTTCGTTAGGTGTCTGGTAACAGTCTACAATTTCTAATAAAATAGGTTTATGTGTTAAATTTTATTTCTGATTGTATGTTCCTAATTGTAGCATAATTCAATCAATGTATATATCGACTGTGGAAAGGAAAAAGGACGTAACCCACAGTTTTTCAAAACAGCTTTTTTTCGATAATCACAATGTATCAATCAAACTTGATACACATTCTATCAAAAGGATGCAAGCTGCAAATGCCGAATTAGTATCTAAGTTTAGCTTTTAAGTTTGAAAAAGATGACTTTGAAACAAATTAAAACCGAGAAAAAAGACTGAAATAAAGATTTTTCCTAGACAATTTCTTTAATAAATATTAGATTAATAAATAATGCGAACAGCAATTTTGCAATCGGTTTATCGATTCCTTTTCAAATCAAAATTATTTCCTTCTTTTCAGTCATAAAATAATGGTAAAACAACTCTCTTAAAAAAAGAGAGGTTGAGCAACTGAGTATCAATCACTTATCTTTAAAAAAAACTCCTGTTGAGATACCTACATGAATCCATCCATGATTTTTTTTTTAAATGGGCCAATTTAATTCAAAATTTTAAATATTTTTTAGAATTAAAAAACCAAACAAAACTAGTTCTGTAACATTTAAGATATTATATAAATCAATATTAACAAAAAAAAAAATACATTAAAATGGAATCAATGATCAGAATCAAGTTCATCCATCGCGACGATTATCAAAAAATGAAATACCGATTCTTATCATTGTTTAAAATTTGTGGAATCCGCATAAAAATTGTGTATTTTTAAAAAATAGGAATTAACACCTTAATTAAACTTGAAGCTAAATATTTAAAACAAAGCTAGTATAACTTTATTTATTCATTGTAAACATTAAATATTTTGAAAGAATGAAGAAGAATTATTTCAGATGTGAGCCTGAAAGGGTTTGATTATTTACCGCGCATTGATATCTTTGACCGAATAATACCCGCAAGTTTGAAATTGATACACGCTCTCTCGTGTTAAAAAAATACCTACCAACAATGCTTGGCGAAATTCGAAAACCACCAGATGGCGCATTTCTTGGACCTTAATTTTTATCGATACATTTACCGAGAATGTGATCTAAATTGTAAACGGAAAATGAAAAAGTGAACATACCACGATTCATAATGTAATAGTACACAAGTAAATAATAATTGTTTAAAATAAATATGTAGTTTAAAATTCTGATGATAAATAAACTCTTGAATTGTTAATATAATTTTAAACAAGTTGGGTGGCTTTCGTTGTATATATTTAGTACTAATTTTTAATTAATAAAAACAAAATTTCTTTGTATTATATTCTACTTTATTTAAAAGGTCAGGACCGGTTTTACTCATTGCGAGCATTGTCAACTGATAAGAAATATAATTTAACAGTGCTATTTGTACAAAAATAAATTGAATTGAATAGGTCTAAAAAACAATTGACATTGAAAAGAATTAACAAATAACTGTGATTTTAAACCTAATTAAAAGTTGTTATTATCATTGTGTGCACTTCTCTCCTTTTTATGACCAACAAGTAAAAGTTTATAGTTTAAAATCTTTAGATACAGTTATCCTGATAATGTTTTGTCAGTGCTAAGTAAAACCGTTAACGACTTTCAAAAATAAAAAGTATGCTAATCATAGATAAAATACACTCACTCTTTGGTTGAAAACCGTACAAACAGTAGAAAAAATCGAGGAATACATTAATGGTTTACGCTGATTACAGATATCTTCCACGGAAAATACTAAAGTAACGTATATTACATAGTGATTGCTAATAAAATCATGTCAATTGCTACCGGTCTTAAAGCCAACCATTCTTGGTCTGTGATTCAAGAGCAATGTACGACAATCTGCTTGTAAATGACGGTAGAAAATTTAAATTGTTTATACGGATATATTCCTTGAATCTCCATTTAAATGTTTTCTTTCCTAGTGTAGATAAACTCAACACGTGTTAAACAATTTTTAAGCCAGTCAGTTGTTTGGTGAAATAAATAATACATATCGGAATTTGGAAAAGGCTCATGGTTAGATGACCACTAATTTTGTGCTCATTTTTAATGGGAAAAAAATATAGATATTTAAATCTTTAATATATAAATATATATGTATACAAGCTTTAATAAAAGAACTCTACTACTTGACTAAATAGAATTTAGTCCATAGACTAGTTCTAACTTGATTACAAAATAGTGCTGAAATGAAAATATAATATATACACAGAATCCTTTGAAAATTACAATATTTTATATGTTATAGCTTCACGTGAGTTTATAACTTAAAAGTGTTTATATGGAGAACATTTTAAATCAGATATTTACCATATCATTACCAATATTTGATTAAGTATATTTACAAATGATTTTTTTGGAAACTTAACCATATACTCATGATAAAAAAACTGATCATTGTGTAAGGCACAGAATTAAACTTAAAGTGATACGTTGAGAACATTAAAAAATTGTTGCAAAAGCAACACAATATGAAAAAATGTCATAAAGCTTTCTTTGGGTACTTTCCAGTAGCAATCATTTCCCTTTTTGTGGAATCTGAGTAAAAATAACATAAGAGGCAATTACCGCTTTATCCAACTAAGGATATGAGAATGTTAAACGGAAAATATTCCATGCGCTGCCAAATAAAATTGCAATATATTAAGTTTACCATGTGGCTCAAATAAATGATTTTTGAAATAACTTAACTATTAGGATAATATAATCAAAATAAATTTGTCATTTTTTGACGTTTTTTAATCGCTTAATTTTTAAGGAAACATATATAGTTGTACTCACATCTTCATTGAATACAGCAAGTCAATAATTATTTTTATATTAATTAAACATTTAAGGTTATTCAGAAGACAACCTTTTAAATTTGAGCAATAAAAGTCTATTACCTATTATATTTTATAAAACATTTGGAGGATAATATATTTAACAAGTGAAACCAAATGAAAGAAATATCGATTCTACGTTTGATTCACGATTTTGACAGAAAGTCTTTAGTTAAATTTCAATATTTAATTTTATCTGATAGTCCAAATTAATATATAAAATTTAATGTCAAACTTGGGTCGTAAATATTGAAAAAAGTGTAGTTAAAAATTGCCAAATATTTTGCATTTATTATATTATATATCACACAAATTTACGACCAAATATTCATTAAAATTCATTTATCATTATCGTCTTCCTAGTTAATTTTCTACGAATAAAAAATCGTTTAAGATATAGATACTTTAATATTTAGGTTTAATATAATAATCATGTTTTTTGTATAATACGCGATTCTTTTACAATATAAACAGCAATTAACCTTTATTTTGCGTCCCACGACATTTAATATAACTAAATATATTACATATTATTTACAAAAGAAGACATACTTTTTTGTATACTTTTGCTTTTGTTGATTATTATATTTTATTAACGTTCCAACACAACAAAGATATGCAATAATTAAAGCAAAATATTGGCTTAATTAGTGTACGTTTACAAAAAGTAGATTTCTATACTCATATGCGGATCGTTTTCAACGCTGTAAATATATTATGATCGGACATAAAAGCGTCATTGCCTTAAGCAATTTATGCACACAATTCATTCTTAATCATTATGCCGATGTATTGTTATTCGTGTATAAATCAATAAGAAATTGCACAGATATTTTTTATCGAAAATAATTATGTTGTAATTTTGCGTTGCTGCTGGAGAATTGAATGGGGTTTTTTTACAGGATAAACTCAGCACTTTAGGTTGGTATGATGATGCAGAAATGATATTCCATTGTAAAAATTGTAATACATGCTAGAGTTTTGACAGAGTGTGAGAATGGAGTTTTTTTTTTAAATTATATTTGGAATGTCCGTCATCGAATCGACAGTATCAATGTTCCAGACTAATATACATGTGATCTAAACTCATCAGTCAAACAATAGAGTATATTAGTTTTTAAATATAGTTTTCAATACGTTTAACCACTGGTAATAAAAATAATATTGTGTCCTATGACGCAGTGGCTAGCGTTGTTGGCATCCGTGCCAGACTCACGGGTTCGAGTCACAGAACGAACAGCATTTTTTCGATCGATTTTTGTTCAAAGGCATGGGTGTTTGTGATGTCTAAAAATTCTGTCACACTCTTCCGATTCATCAATAACTGGGCGTAGCGAGAAAGCTGTCCTAGCTTTATCTTTCTATCCTCACTACTCTCGCTGAAAAAAGGGAAGTTGAGCGACTGAGTAACAATCGTAAAAAAAGTTTGTTGATATACCTTCACTAGGAGCCCATATGCTCTACATTTTGAGCGGACTTGGGTTGAAAAAAAATAACAAAATTATCATTGCAAAGGTTTTCAACCATTTTTATGCTCCAATGGTTTTGTTATATGAAAGGACATATAACTATTCTATTATATATGGCCTCTTTATCTTGTGATTCTTTATACTGCAGTGCTTACTAAGCTTGGGGGCTATCGCAGGAAACGTTTTTAGTTCAGGGGGCCGCGTATTATTTTATTCAGATTAAGCGGGCCATTGCATGAAAAAGTTGTTTTGTTTCCGAAAATTTTTTCAGAATGACTTATCTTCATGTTTGTTGTTTGTTCTATGTGAAACAATCAATTCCGATATCTAAAACTAGAATCTTTCGCAACTTGCATGAAATAAAAACAACTATTTTTAACATGTATTTGTAACTATATATATCGTTTTGAAATCTTCGCTTACTGTTTATTATCAATAAAAAATAATATGAATAATATTATACAAATTGCCGTTTCGAGGTTTGAATCCAGAAGCGTAAGCAATACCTTACCAATGGGCCATTTGAGATAAAGTATTCCAATAAGTTGAACTTAATAAATATTCCTTAGATTATAAAGATGAATCTATGTTTCTAGAAACCGTGTTTTCCTGTTATTTCCATATTGTTAAGTATTAAAATCCATCAGTAGCTGTTGGGCATGCCTTACACCTGGCAAGAAATGGACGTCCGCATATATCATGGACATTAATCAGGGTCAACCAATACCGCGGGACCCTCCTATGGAAACATTATCATAAATAACAAGCCGAGTAGAGCCGCGTACCTATAGATAGATAGCTATGTGAAATCATTTCCAACTCTCAGCATCCATGTTCCACTAAAGACGAACGCTCATGAGCATGCGACGTTTCCATCGTTATAAAACTGCTTCCAAAACAGTTGCGATACCGGAAGCATTTATTAAATACCGGTTTTGGAAATATCAATACCGGTAAACAAAAAAAGTTTAAAAAATACGGCTAATTTGGGTTGCGATAACGGCAGGTAAATCAAAATCCGTATTTTGATATTTCATTTAAATAATTGCCACTTATTATTTTATAATATCATTATTATAAACGGGTAATTTTATAAATAACTAGCACGCTTAGGGTTGTTATTGCGAACATATTCAAAAATAAGATATACGTTTGCACTAACTTCACTTTTATTTAAATTCTCATGACAATCATTATCAACTGATAAGAGAATATATTGTTGGAGTGCTATTTATACAGATCAAAATGAAATAAAAAGGTGTAAAAAACAATTTGTATTGAAAAGAATTTACAAATAAAAGTAAAAAATATTACTACAAAAAATCTGGCAAATTTGGGGACTTATGGTAGTCTCCATTTAAGCTTAATAACTCTTTGGCGTGCTTTGTAATAACATTTTAGAGGTATTGAACATTTTAATTTGAAGCTAATTTAGTGTCAAAAGATGTTTTATTACTGTCATTATTTATTATTTACTAATTACGTATAGTTATTCCAATTCTATATAATTCACCTTTACTAATGTATAGGTGATTCCTTTTTAAATTATAATTTATTGTTGATAATCAAATTGTTTTAAAAATGTGTAAGTAAGTAGTGTTACTTTTCAATCAGTGTGATCAATTATTGAAAGAGAATATATATTTTTTTACTGTACTTGCTGTTTTTATGAAATATATATATATATATATATATATATATGTGTGTATATTGCTTCTATAAATGTGTAATTTTGTAAAATAATATTTATATATATGATATAAAATCATATTTTGTTTTAGAAGTGCATAGATTTTTTTATTATTACTGTATATATATATATATATACGTATTTTTAAACCATGTCCGCTCACAATGTGGAGCATATGGACTCCTAATGGAGTTTATCTCAACAAAAGTGTTTCTACGAGAACTGCGTGTTACTCAGTTGCTCAACATATCTTTTTCCAAAGAGAGTAGGGATAGAAGGATAAAGCTAGGACAGGACTAGTGGTAAGCTTATCGCTCTCGATACGCCCGTTCATAGGATAGGATGAGTGGGAGTGGGGAAATGAAGACATCACATACATCCATGCCAACGAACAGAAATTCATAAATCGATCGAAAAATCAATTTATAAAACTGTCCGCACCGGGATTTGAACTCGTGCCCTTCGTAACCGAAACCAACGACGTTGACCACTCGACCACACAGGCGGCTATATAATACCATACTTAACATTACAAAATTACAGCATTACTTAGTAATCATAATAAAAATACAACATTACTTAGTCAAAATAATAATTTAAAAAAAAACGGCACAGTTTGGGAAGCACCCGCAAATGAATCTCTTTCACCATCCGCGAAGCCATCTATCAGCAGTTATTTTAGAAACACTATAAATTATTAAGGCTTTCGTGCGCATGACCGGTGTAAACGTTTTCTATTTACGACAGACTTCCTCTTAACACACAAAATCAAATATGTACATCCGATATTCGATTTAATGCACCTGCTGTAGACATATCTACGTGTTTATTTACTACATAATATCGATAGGCATGTAGATACTTTGTTACGTGACTTGCATAATAACAACACTATGTCGTATAATTACTCAATTTTTAATGTACACGTGTTAATAAATAGTCAATTTGTAGCATTTTTGAAATCCATGTCCGCTCCCAATGTGGAGCATATGACCCCTTAACGGAGTTATCTCAACATTGCTTTATAAAAAAAACTTTTTCTTACACAGTCGTGCAACCTTTATTTTTAAAGAGATTAGAGATCAGAGTTGACGTTCTTATTTGAGTGGGACTGTCCCGAGCTCAATAGAAAAATCTCGAGACTTAAGAAAATGTGTACATGCGATACAAGTTTTTGAAATAGTGACTGTCTCGATCTGCGATTTCTGAATTCTGGCAACCCTGGCAGGGATAGTAAGATAGTACTAGAACAAGACTAGTGGTTGGCTAATCGCTCTTACTGCGCCCATTTTAGAATAGCATAATATCATAATAATGAAATAATAATTTAATAGCAATCTTTGAAGATCGAAAATGACAAAGGAAAAGTCCATCTCGACGACTCGCAATTTTTGTGAAAACGTGAACCAAAAAAGGGTGGATGTATAAAAGATAGGCTATATTAAAACCAGTAAATCCAATTCTCACTCAGCAAATTAACACTTCCAAAAACAACTCTTTTTGGTATTTTGAATTAAGTCATTCGTTTTTCGGATAGGTACACTTAATGCAGAATAATCCAATTAAAAATATTTTCATGCTGAGTTTATGTCAGTATTGTAAGTATTACATCTGTGTAAAATGTAAAAAATATCGTCTTATTATACAACTGTTTGACAAATATATCATTCAGATAGTGACAAGTGAGCTTTCTTCTGAAATAACGAAATATTTTCGTGAAAAGCAATTATTTTACATCTGAAATGTTTAAGAAGAGACTTCATTTTCTTAATTGATATGGATTCTTTATAAATAGTTTGAACAGTAACGAAATAAATTGTATGTTATAATAAACACGTAAGTTTGGACTTTAATTTAGTGAATAAGTCCATAAACAACATATTAAATGAAAACTTTATCTTTAAAAGCATTTTTTACGTTTCTGTTTGCCATTGAAATTATTATAACTAATTGTATCAATTTTTCAAAAAAAAAAAAATGTTTTCTTTTAATGATATATTACATCACATATAATTGAGAGCTATTTGGTGGTTTTCGTATTTTATTGCTGCTTTTAAAGAAACATTTTCATATCAATATACACGCCAACGTAAAAACCAAATAAAAAATATATTAATAGCGAATTTAAGTATTTTAAAATAGCTCTTGGGTGGGCGACACTATGGGTTTACTTTGGGACATTATTTACGTGCATATCTAATCACGGTGACGTAAAAACGTTATACTTATTTCTGATTAACATAAATTACACTAATGCATCATATTTAAGAGGGCCAAAGCATGTTCAAAAAAATACACACATATTTAAATGTTATTTAATACTACTTCATTTCAAATAGATGCAATAAAACATATTTCAAGTAAGGTGTGTCTATAAAAATATGGAAATATCTTTTTATATGCGTTTTTAATGTTAATTTAACGTTCAATGCATTTGATGCTAAACATTATAACTGCATAATAAAATCTTTCTGCGAAATCATCAAAGTGATTATTCAACACCTCAATTTAATTCAAATGAACATGCAAATAATGTATGACCCATAAAAAAATAGAAAACATTATGAAAAAAGTTTCATTGTTTAAGAATTATTATACGTGAAATCCAGCGTAGAAGTTCTCCCAAAACTACAGTAATTTAGTGCATTTTTATGGTTTTAGCTGTAAATTTTTGATAAGAAGGAATTATGTTCGCGATTACTATAACTATCTCTAATCATTTCGGAAATTGTAAATATAGTATAATATTTTTTTCCTATGTGATTAGCACATAATATAGAGCAAATATTCACAAATTTTGAAAAATGTCTTCTGACAGTTCATAATAAAATCATTGAATGAAAATCACAATAAGTGTTCAAAAAAGATTTTTTCATATAAAAATCAAATGATAAAGCTGATACATTCACGCAAACCTTTATTTAAATCATCATTTCCCAAGCTCTGTATTTGTGTGACAAGTCACTTTTTGAATGTATGCTCTTCATTATATTATACAATCATACTATTTAATAATTTTGAATGATTGCAGTTTAAGGCAAAATATAATAATGTAATAAAATGTATTTTTTGTGAATCTGTTACGTAGAAAAGTTTAATCCAAACGTACCTTAGGGGTCAGTTATAAACTAGTGGTTTTTTTAATTAAGTAAACCGTGGGCGGAAATGTATTGTTTCCGATAGTGAAAGCAAATAACTAAACTGACGTACAATAAATTTGAATCACTTATTTCGTCCGCAGATTTTACCCGTGTCGTATGGATCAAAATATTTTTTAAGCGCCTTGAACACCTATGAAAAGTTCACATCAGTGAAGTATTGGATGACTGCTCCTAGATCATTCCTGGCAATTATTTGACAAGCACTTTCACCCTGTTGTCATACGACATTTGTAAATACGTTGAAGGTGGAGATAAACATGGCGATGAATATTATGGGAACATAGATGCGATTGGTTGAAGTTCATTTTAGAAATAGAGAAAACATTTCAAAATAACATACTGAAAAGTGTATGGGAAGGTTAATAATATACGATATTTACTTCACTGCTTTCTTCAAATCGACATTAAAGTGTTTATATATGAAAGTTAGCAGTCACGCAGAATAAATTTATTATAATGTATTGTTACAATTACATCAAAAATTGTCATTGATTTTGTAATACAAAATTTTATTTATTAATACATTTTTAATATACCAATAAGGAACTTACATAACAACTACGTCGATTTTATGACCAATAGTACGATGATTGTATTTATATAGACATAGACGTTAAGTTTTTCAGTAACTCATTCTAGATTTACATAGAAAATATATGTATTTCCGATGATTTAATGACTATTTACAAATGCATACTTGGAAAAGACGCATAAAATATAATTCAGTGACGTATTATAATATAATTAAATTCAAATCAAGCAGAAGTGGATTAAGCATTGAAAATCATCATTTTGTTGATTAAAATATATATTTTTTAATTCATGTCAATTTCCAATGTGGAGCAAATGGCCTCTTATTGAAGATACCTCGACAAAAGTTCTTCTACCAGAACGGTTTGTTACTCTGGTCTTCGGGTTCTTTTTTTCCAAGAGAATGGAGATAGAAAAAGACTAGAGGTTAGTTAATCGCTCTCACTAAGCCCTATTAAAACTGAAAGGGTAGTAGAGAATTTTTAGATTTCACAACCATCTTTTCTTTGAAACAAAAAAAAATGCTTTTCTTACTGAGATTCAAATAACCCTTAAGATCCGTCACGGAAGCTATCGACGTCGAACACTGCATTACGGAGCCGAAAACTGCTAGCATATATACGAATAAATCACAATTTGTTGTATCAATTTTTTTTTTATATATCAAAACAGATATTTTCTACTATATGGAGTTATTGATTAAAATATATAAATCGTTTTAATATGTTTATACCCAATTCACTTCTGATTTGTGTCGTGCATTTGATAGGGAATAGGAAATTACAATTAGCCAAGTATCATAGTATACAGTGTCAACAAGAGGGCAATCATGTGTATCTCAACATCTGAACAATATGTCACCACTTCTTCTCAAAGTTAGTCTTTGTAAAATTACTTATGGTGTTTTCATAAATAAATGTATGCTAAACCTAAGGTGTGGGGTATTGGTTCTTGGAATAACTTTATGTTTCTTTATTTATTTTTAACTATTTTTTTGCTAACAATAAAACGATACTTATTTTTAAAAATTACCGCAAATAAATTTTCAATGCAAACAGGACGATTAGACCAGTTATTAAACACTTAGAAATTTCTAAATAAAAGATGCTTGATTTGTCAGAAATCAATTTTTCTTTTTTAAATTCTCTTATACCTTCTTTCTGTCTGAAACATGCACTATTTTTAATTTCAAATTTAAAAAAAATATGGATTTACTTTTTGTTTGTTTTGGCTTCAAAGTAACTAACATATGACATATAAAATAGTGAACAGAAAATTTTCAATTACTAAGTATAAGATAGCTTGTAATATGTGATTGTTAAAACGGAATGTACATAGTATACGGCATTATTTTACATTTTTAAGTGACGGTACATAAATTAAGGTAAATATAATATTAATGGCATTATAACAACTTACAGTACATAAATGAATCGCATTTATAAATGTCATTTAAACCGTTACACGCCATATGAAACTCGTTCCAAGAATTCCCTGAGTGCAATAATAATATTAGATTATTACTTTGAAGGATGAAAGTTATGTTTTTTGCACTTTACATGATATTATTTTATAAAATTATCTATTGTGTAAAAAACCAATATCTCTTATACACAAAATCTAAATGAAATAAGTGTAAATTTTAAACTACAAACCTCACTTACAAAATACATGTACTTCTTATACTAGGGCGGAGTATGTATATGAACTGTCTTAAAATTTGTTACAAAGGTGTATTTATGAATAAACACGGGTTTGCTTTAGAATCAAGTTAACTGAATCATCACTTGGCCCCTTGAGAGGTGAAATGAGTCAACTAGTAATATGTTTCTTGGATTTTTACAAGTCCAATCACGTTTTTATTTGATGTTTTGGTGGATTGCATATTTTTATTTTACGGAGATTATTGTATTAACTGAAGTTACTTCACTTTTATTCTACTTTAAGACGTGTAGAATACTAAAACGAATCTATCATTTTTTCTAAAATACGACTTGGCTCACTTCACCTCTAATGGGCCCAATTCTTTCACACACATCAATGGTACATATTTAGTAAATAATTTCATAATATGTAAAGTTTATCAGAGTAATAACATTAAAAGTTGACTACAATTTTAAGCTATTCGCATTGGGATTCGAACCCATAAAATCCATCAAGGGAGCTAACAACCGCCGGGGTACAAACCCGTCATTTTTTTTCAATCGAACTATCGATTTCATTTCAAAAGTATGGGTTGTTAAGTCTCCCATCTTTATATTCATTAAAAATTACGGGGCGTAACATGAACGATTAATTAACCACTAGTCCTGTCCTGCCTTATGATTTTATCCCTACAACTCTATTTGATAAAGAGAGGTTGAAAAACTGAGTAATAAACAGTTCTTATAGAGAAAAAAAGCTTATTTTGAGATAAGAAAGTCATATGCTGATGTGGATTAAAAAACACTTTCTTATGCATTCTCAATCACTCTCAATTATTATCAAATAATCGATTTTCTTTCTACTTATTTATCACTACTTATTCAACATTAGCAAGTACACAGTACCGCAAAATTAAGACATTCACAAATTTCCCAGCTTAACGATCTGAATATAACATTAAGCGAAACAGTTACTTTAAAAGCTATAGTGCGTATTTAACGACCAGATTTTAAGTCTTTATACAAACGACCTTTAAGTTTAAGCTGAGTGTTTTTCATCCATCAAACTTTCACAAATAATGTTTTCCGTAAGGTCATTTTTCTTACTTGGAAAGTTTCACGAACGGGACCGATGATTGATAAGTCCAGATGTATTTGGAAATCTGCGTTGAATTTTTTCGATGCAATCAAAAATAATGCACGCAGTTCTTAATTGACTGGACTGGCGTGAAGTGATTAAGAAATATTGTCAATATATTTAAATGCAATCATTTAAATTAAATATTATCGTTTCATACCATGTAACGTGTATTTCGAAAACACCAGTAAAGGTAATTTATATTCATAATACAGACTGCCAACTTTTTATTATAAATTATATTTTATTAAAAGAATCTTTAAATATCATAATACAATCACTTTTAAGGTGCTCACTGTCAATACTTGGTGGAAAGGCATTGTATTAATAAAAACACAATATTCCTTTGTATTTCATTCCGCTTTATTTAATATGTCAGGACCGGATTCGCTCATTGCGAGCATTGTCAACTGAGATGCTCGTAATGAGCGAAACCGGTCCTGACATATTAAATAAAGTGGAATGAAGTACAAAGTAATATTGTGTTTTTATTAATATCATAATACAATAGTTACATATAATATTATTAGACTTTTTCTTTTTTTTAAGCCGACGTCGAGGGTTTTGTTTCGAAATTATTCCAACGCATATAATACAGAATTTATGAAAGTCGTGTCTATTTATAAAATATACTATTGTTATAATAATAAATCTGATAAAATATAATTTTATAACATTGTTGTGTTACAGAATTTAGCATGTGTTTCAAGAAACATCATCAGATGATCTGATCATGGTAATTTTCAATAAAGCGAAACACGTGTTACATTCTGTAACACAACAAGTGGACTAACAGGGTTATCAAATTTTATTTTGTATTAAAATTTAATTTACACAAAGTTATTGCCGTATATATCGTAGGTGATAAAATTTAATTATTTATATTGATTAATAACTTATATTGGACCATTCTTTGTGATTATTTGTTGTGTATCAGAAGTTTGATTCTTTTAAAGAAGAGAAAATTCATGACTTTGAAGGAGTTTATTGTTGAAAAGGCATTACAAATATTCATGTATCACGTAATAAGTTTAAGTGTTTTCAGGCGCGGCTTGTAGATCAAATATCTGGGGGTGCTACGGTAGATTCAAAATAAAAAAAATACATTTGGATTGTATTTTACTATCGAAAACTGCTCAAAATGTACGTGCGTCATTTTCTGATATAACTGCGATGTAAGATATGAGTTTATGTACATATTTACATAATATAACATTTTTTTCAATTTGCCTGTGGTGCTGCAGTTCCGCAGTGCGTATGGACGAGCTGCCACTGGGTGTTTTACTAATAATAATACAATTATAATTTAATCTTACAGTTACCGTCGAATTCATCAAAATTATTTGTGTTATATTTATTATATTAATTAATATAAATAATAAACATTTATATCACAATATCAGATGTAGAGATATTTGCACGTGTTAATAAAGATTTTATAAATTATTTTTTCCGCAGTGGGATGAACGAAAATTTTATATATTTTTATCTTTTTAATTTCTACATTATATGTCGTCACTTAGCATATTCCGTTGAAATATTTAGGGGAACTTTTATTACTCGTAAAACGATAATGTTTATTCAGTGAATCCGACATGTTTTACGATTTTTTTGTGTTATATAACTCATCACTCATCAGCTATTGTTTGTTTATTTTTACCATTTTAGTACATTCGGAACTTATTTCATGGTGTGTAAATATTACGTTCAAACAAAAATGTGTTTTTTTTAGTTATTCGATGGAAGGGAATAATGAGAGAATATTCAGCTTATCCTTATTATCTCTTATTTATAATAAAGCATCTTAACAGAGGTTGTTTAACAAGAACTAGTCAAGGGTGGGCTGGAGGGGGCTCGGAGGGGCTCGCGCGAGCCCTTTGTTAAATTTTATTAAGACCGGCGAGCCCCTTGTTAATTAAAGAGGAAACAATATTATCAGATCAAATTAGTATATAACTGCAATTTATGAATTGCATATTATCTACGACATCTTCAGTATACGCAGTAGTAAATTTAGTTAGCCATTTAGATTGATAGGTTTACGGTGAATTGCATATTGTTACATATTATAAGTGTAGTAAGTAAGCATTGATTGTTTATTTAAGTATTGCATATACTTGCATAGGAGTGATCAATCATTCCTTAAATTATTGCATAGGAGTAAAAATCATTCCTTCTCCAGAAAACCGAGAATTTCTTCAAAATCAAGCGAGCATCTTGTTAACGTTTTGGCAGCACACCGCTGGAGCTAGTTGTAAGCACGTACACGACAAGTAACATAAAAAGAGATAAAAAATTTAAAATAGGAAATTATTTACATACAGACATAAAGAATGAGAGTTTTCACACGGAGATTCAAACCGGCAACCAAGCGTCTAAAAGAAATGATGATAAATCCGCAAATCTTAGAATATCTGAAGTTTTTATTATTACTGACTTAGCAATTGATTGTGAGACCAAAGTGAGCGTAATGGTGAAGTCATGAAATATTATGAGTAGAATGAATGTTCCAACGTAGTATGACACTTTTAAAACATAATGACTTATCATGCATATCAAAGATTTTTTAATTCTTGATTATCAACCAGCAAATCATCTATAATTAAAATTGTGAACATTTTTTTCAATTTGTTCCCAAGCCTAATGGTTGGAAAATTCATTAGTCAACTGAGTCAAATATCAACTATACAACGATTGTAATTTCTTTTGAGAGACAATTATTTAAAACATATAGGTAGATAAATTGTTATTAATTTAGTCTAGCTTTTGCTTAAAAGGTCCTCAATTTGATTGAGATACGTTTGCTGAGATCGCCTTTTCCAACCCTAATGTTTAAGACCAAAAACCGATTTCTTCGCTTTGGACACGACACGATATTTCAATCGTATTGTATGTAGTATTTTGTAGAAGAGCCACACTCAAGGGGCCAAAGAGTCTCACGTGACTCGCGGGCTGCAGTTTGTCGACCACTAGCCTAGCCGATCGTTTTCCAAAATATTTTGAATTTTTTTATTGTATTAAATATATTTTTTTATTTCCTGTATAATAGAAAAAAAACCTTTCCCGCCCAGATTATAACCATAGAGAAAGTGAGTAAAAAAATATTGCAGTTTCGCCTCCAATTCAAAACACACCCAAAGAAAGTGAACGTCGTCGAATGCAATAAACCAAACAGATTTAAAATAAATGAAATCATCTTCATTATTTAATGGCTGCCGATAATTCGTATTTAATGTTTATTTAATAGTTGACTTTATATTATTTTGCGTCCGCATTATTATCTTTTACTGCGGTCGGAATTCATAATTTATTGTTCGATATTTTATGGACCTTTCACAATTCAGTGAGCTCGGACACGAACAAATCTGTGCGCTCCCGCCCGCCTATAAAACCATTTGCCGGTCGTTAAATCACCCAAAACACACACCCAATTTAATTTCCAGTAAGCATTTACAAAAAAAATAATTGAAGGAAATTTACAAAGCGACAAAAATTATCATGCTAGTAATAATTTTACTGTTGAAAAGTTAAGTATCAATCTTCGTTTTAGTTTGCAAATGTGTTCTAAATTAAAAAAAAATAACAATGAACAAAAGTGTTTACTATTTTTTTTAAATGACACTACTTATATCAGGGGTGGGGAACCTTTTCTTCTCTAAAGGCCGCATTGATTTTGCGGATTCGAAATAAGGCCGCAGTAAACATTGATTAGAGAATCTTTGGCCGGAAACAATTTCACTCCAATTTCTACAGCCCAGAAATTTGCGGATTTATCAAAATTACCAGCGTGGAACATTTTTTTTTTTTTGGTCGTCCGATAATTTTCAAATCCAAAATCTCAGGAGTTTACGAATTTGCAAAAAAATGCAGAATTGGCCAGAAGGCTGCACAAGAGTAGCCAAAAGACTGCAGGTTCCCCAACGGGGCTTGATGATGAGTCAATAATTCATATATGCACATGTATATCAAAAAATATATCGGTGCAATATCTTTTTGCAATATATTTTTTTTAATCAATGTCCGTTCCTCATGTATCCGATCATATGGCCTTCTAATGAAAGTATCTCAACAGGAGTTTTTCTACGAGAATTATTTGTTACTCAGTAGCTCAAAATCTCTCTTACGAAGAGAGTAGTAGAGATAGAAAGGATAGGGCTGGACACGACTAATGGTTAGCTTATCACTCTCACTACATCCCGTTATTTTGGAATTGAAATAGTGGGGGGAACCATCTATGCCTTCGAACAGAAATCCAAAAATCGATTGAAAAATATTGTTCGTACTGGGTTGCGAACTAGTGAGGTCACGTATGGAACACAAAAATCAACAAAAAAATATATTTTGTATCCATTTAAAGTTACCATAAAATGAATGTTTCCTTTTAAATGGATTTATAAAAAAAAAACATTATTGTATTCATGTACCCGTATCAACAATTTTGTCTATTAAATATGATTAAAACAATCAACTGAACTTTTCCATCATGCTTAAAATTTAGCAAGACAAAAAGTTTAATGGTCTATTGTTCAAAATGTCACAAGACAATTAAAGTTGAGGATATTTTTGCAATAATATTTTCATAGTAAAAAATGTTTTATAAATAAAATGACTTCATATGATTTGACAGTAAAGTTATTGTAAAAAATAACTTATTCTAATCAAGTCTAATTCATTATATCAATATATCATTGAATTAAAAAAATTAACCCATTTAGTTCATTATTTTGCCGCCTGTGTGGTCAAGTGGTTAAATTTGTTAGCTTCGGATACGGAGGTCACGGGTTCGAATCCCAGTACGGAAAGTTTTATATATTTATTTTTCAATTGATTTATGAATTTCTGTTCGAAGACATGGATGTATGTTATGTTTTGAATTCCTCCCTCCCACCCATCCTATCCTATAAACTGGGCGTATCAAGAGCGATTAGCTAACCACTAGTCCTGTCCTAGCTCTATCCTTCCATTCCTACTCTCTTTGGAAAAAGAGAGGTTGAGCAACTGAGTAACAAGCAGTTCTCGTAGAAACATATATGTTGAGATAAGTTCCATAATGAGTCCTTATGCTCCACATTGGGAGCGGACACGGTAAAAAAAAAAGTTCATTATTTTAGCTTCACAAATAGATTAAAATATAATAAATATTCCATGCGCCTGGAAAAAAAACACCTGCTGTTGAGAGGTAAATAAATACTGTTAGACTTTTGTGCACTCAGTTTCAGGGTTCATCCTGAATTCTAATCCACTATCTTGAATTGAATTTAAGGTTTTTTTAAGGGATAGCTGCCAGCAGTTTTTCCAAACCCTCTGACTAAAACTTTAACAATGTGGCAAGACACTAACTATAAGATACTTATAACAAGCTCGTCTACTACGAGTAATATTCCATAAGGAGCTCATTTGCTACGCATTAGTAGTGGATATGATAAAATATCAAAGTGCTTAAGGAAAAACGGATTAAGTCTTTGATCAGTACTTTTTAGGAGAGCCAAAACAAGATTTTCATTTATATGAACATATAAGTAAAATTTAATGCTTCAACCTAAAATTTACTAATTAATCATGAAAATATATTTATTTACTAGTCTGTTTACTTCAAAGGATAGGGCTCGACAAGACTAATGGTTGGCTTATCACTCTCACTAGATCCCGTTATTTTGGGATTAGAATGGTGGAGGAGAACATTTATGCCTTCGAACAGAAATCCAAAAATCGATTGAAAAATATTGTTCGTTCTGGGTTGCGAACTAGTGAGGTCACGTATGGAACACAAAAATCAACAAAAAAATATATTTTGTATCCATTTATAGTAACCATAAAATGAATGTTTACTTTTAAATGGATTTATAAAAAAACAATGTATGTATACATATTATTTATACAAGTTATTACAGCCGACGTTCCCTCTAAGCCGAAGGGTTAACTGCGCGGAAATTTTAAAGTATGCGCGGACCGATCAAATATTAATTGACTAACTGTCTTGTAGTGCGCGCCAATCCGAAATGTGTGCGGGGGGCTGCCCAACTACTGCGCGGCCGCGCACGCGCGCAGCTTAGAAGGAACGTTGATTACAGCATATTGATTTTTAACGCTTAACACCTTTTTTCTTTTCGCACGCAAATGTTATGAGTTAAGAATATTCACAATGTAATGATCTTTTGAAAATTAAAAGTTACATATTAAAGCGGGCTGTTTAGTTTAATGAATTGATTTTTGAAATATTTTTTTATTATTCAAAAAAAATCAAAGAAAAAAATAATAATTTGCGTATTACGATAGTATGTAATTATGAGCTTCTGTGGTGTATATAATATTAACTCAGCCCTACTCATTTTGATCTCAAAAACAGCCAACTCAAGAGAAAGGACATATTATTTTACAGAAACATCTCTCACAAAAATAAAAATAAACCGTAATGGATATTTTTGATACACAGTAAATTGATATCTAACCTTTCATTTTTTACAGTTAATCGATGACGCGGCAGAAAAAAATGTTTACCTGGTATAACATTGAAAAAAAATATATGTTGCGGTTGGATGCGGTTGCCTTAGGTCAAAGAATCGATACCTATTCCACTTATAGAAGTGGTCGACAGGCAGGTCGTCTTTATGATCCAAAATAACAATAACCTACAATCACTGCAATTGGAAATAAAGAATACAGTTTTTACGGTAGAAAAAAAAACCTTAATCCATGCATACTTAGAAAGGAAATTATTTTACATTTTGATTGTTGATACTGTATTTTTTATGACTACATATCGAGATATTTAGTTTAAATACAAACCAATTAAGTTAAAAACACTATTATTATTAAGAGTCTAGCCAGTAATTTTGCAAATTTTGATGAAAATAAATGGTCAAATACTATCATAGCCTACCAGAATTAATAGATCAAATAATTCGACACAATTGAATAATTCTTTGATAGATGACTAAAGTTGTATTTACAGAAAAGACCAAATATGATTGAAAGTACAGCGTAATTCCTGGTCAAAAACATGCACGTCTAAATCTGACCTAATTGACTTATACAAATAGAAGGACTTATTTACTTATTTTATCTGATAAATTTAAGTAAAAATAGCCAGACGAGATACATACCGGGCGGCCATAAATTGTCTGACAACATCAACTTTCTTCCCCAGCCTTCGGACTCACAAACCTGATCTCGTTTTTTTAAACTTCACTTTGCACAAGCAGGTTCCATTAATATCATTTTAATATATTAACACTTCGTAATTCACAAACTTGTCAATTTTACGTATTTTAATATTAAATATTACAATCACGATTTGATCGACTTGATCCTGACAACAGGTAAAACTTACTCCTCGAATATCAAAATTTTAATCACGTACTTAACTAGATCGTTTTATGATAAATTGATTTTAATGTGCCAATTATTATAATTGTAGGCTTGAATTAAATATAAATAAAGTTTTCTTATTTCACAAAAAAAAACGGTAAGCAATATGTTGCAATCTGATAATGGTTCAAATGAAAGGTTCTGAAGATAAATCAATTCACTTTTTCTTTCTTTTGGAAATAAACAAAGCGTCCATTCGTATCTTGAAACAGTTATCTGTTATTTTTTAAAAAATACATTTTTTAAGGATAAATTTTATTAACTTTAATAAAATATAGGTTATTAGTATTTCTAACACCAAATTTATTAATTAATTTCTAAATACACGTAGACACGACAAAAATAAATAAAATTACTTTTATCAAGATTAAGTGTACTGTACTTATCTGATATGCTACTAGAAGTAGGTATAGATATATTTTTCTTAAAATTAAATTTATTTTTTACATGTCTAAAATGCAAATTAAATAAAAATAAACATATGACGCTAAGTTATATGAACTATACGACCAAAACAAGAAGTGTTCAAACTTCGATATTAAAAATAAAACGCACGAGTGAAGCTAGCAATCTGGTCAGTTTTAGCAGAAAGGTTGGTTTCTCCGGAGTAGAATATTTTTTTAGAAAAGTAATTCAAATTCCTGGTTATTCCATTAATGATCATGATTGAAAAATAAAAACTATGATACGTATGATTATGTTTGTATTTCGTGGAAAGATACAGTATTATATTCCAAGGATGTGTGAGTTTGAGTCGGATTCGGAGTCGGGAGCAATTTTCCCTCTAAGGCAAGAGGTTAGCTGCTCGGAAATTTCAAAGGCTGCGCGGACCGATCAAATATTAATTGAACAACTGTCTTGTAATGCGCGCCAACCCGGGACGAGTGCACGAGGGCTTCCAAACTGCTGCGCGGGCGCGCACGCTCGCAGCTTGGAGGGAACGTTGGTCGGGAGTCGTTAAGTAGTGTGTTTTTTCCAGAGTCGGAAAAATTTCATGAATCAGACCTTTATCTTAAAATTTGTGGTCTCAGTTGATAGTGCTCATCATGAGCCAAGCTGGTCTTGATCCTATTGAATAGTTAAATAGTTGAATTAGTACAAAAGAGTAATTTTTTTGCAATGCCTTTCTACCAAGTATTTATTGAAAATGAACACCTTAAAAGTGGTGACTTTGAACTGGAATTATCTGGAGGTATAATACTACGTACACGAATCATAAACGAAAATAATTGATTGTAAAGAATTGTTTTTAATAGCTCGAGTCGGAGTCATTTTTTTTACTCGACCCCACAGCCCTGGTACGTTCCACGTTTTTTATTTCAAGGTTCAGTACAGTTTCAAATGAATCGCTAACCATTTTAAAACGATTAGTCGTTTAGTTAAATAAATAAATCCAAGATAAGATTAACAAATCGTTATTTTTTATAATTGATTAAGCACACTGTTTTTTTTCTATTCGGGTCATTGCATTCTGTCATTGTCTAGAGAAAAAAAAATACTTTCAGCCTGACCATATTATGCATACATATTTAAACAATTAGTGCGGCCATGTAGCAGTGAAAATAAGTACAGAAAAAAAACGTGGACAAATCACTTGGCAGAGACATTTTTTATAATTCCATGTGACGCGACCTAATCAATCATGCGCGCTGCACAAATCTCTGATTGATATCTCCCACCAACAAGTACCTCGTAATAATATCCGCTCGGCTAACCGATTTTAAAACACTCCAAAATCATTAGGTCGATACTTTTTCGTAACGACGCAATACACTATTGAATTAGCGTGTTTGATCATTATGCAGATAAGCCTGTTTATTATAAAACGATTGTGGGATTTTTAATTCTAAATATTAGATTATAAACAAAGACAGCTTTGCGATTATTATGCAGTATTTTTTTTCGTATTGATTGTGAATATAATTTAATCACGACATACGCAAAGAGTCACGAAATTATATCGACCTTTCATAAATATATGGGCAACTTATTGATTGCTTAAACAGTGGGTATTATAAAAAACCTTTTTTTATACATACTGTTTTGACTATAATGATAAAGACGACAATTTGAAGTGTATATTTGCATTTAAAAACAATTTCTTTCACATTTTTTTTCAATGCACTATAACTCTGACCGAAAAATTTCATACTGAAATTGTTTTGTAAGAATGATAAATACTTTCTTAACGATTCAACGTAGAGCTAAGCGTTAAATAATTAATTTTATTTTTCTGTTGTGCTATTTTTAATATCAGGAGTGACCCAACATTCATCATTCAATATTATGTTTATATTTAAAAAAAACTGCAAATGAATTAATAAATTATATGTTTTATTTTGAATATTGAAACTATAGACGAAAAAAAAGCTTATATTAACAAGACAATTTTTAACAACGCCTTCAATGTTTTTTTTATGTATTAATTAAATTTTTGAAATACTACATAAATTTTCCAGAATATCCGAATGATTTTTTCAAATTAAAAACAGCTTACGTATGCGACGATAGGAATTTTATTTTTTTCAATCTGTGTAATTTAATGACCACGACCATAAATACTTCAACTGTCTAACTTCTGTTTAATTAAATATACAGTTTAACGTTACCAAGTGTTGTAAATAACAGTTTGTTTTGAGTATGAGATTGAACAAAAGATAGTAAAAGAACAAGCAGTTTAAAATTGCTCACGAGACAAAAAAGTGATATTGATTTCAAGATTAAGCTCAACGATAAAAACTTAATTGCCATAAACTCGTAACAATGCTTTCAAACGCCTACTGAATTAGGCAATAAACGCAGTTATCAAGATTCTGCAAATATTTCTTTATTTATTCATGTCAGCTCCTAATGTGGAGCATATGGCCTCCTAATGGAGGTATCTCAACGGAAGTTTTTCTACGAGAACTGTTTGTTACTCAGTCGTTCAACCTCACTTTTTGACTAGTGGTTGACTAATCGCTATTGCTACACCCAGTTATTAAAGGATCAGAAAGATGGTAAGAGAGGAAATAATGTGAATTGTAATTACAAACACCCAGTATTCGATCACAACATTGAATTGAATAATTCTTAAATTCACGGTGATCTGACCGGGAATCGAATCCAGACCTGTGTGAATGGTAGAGAAAGCTCTAACCAACTGGGCCATAGCAGGCGACATATTTTTTTTATACTGTGAGAATAATAAAATTTAAGATTTCTTATTTATGCTGATTTGAATTTCACTCATTTAGGGATTAAATTAAACATTACTGAAATGGATGCGAATGAAATATGATTACAAATTCAGGTAAATTAAGCTTGTAAAATATTTTTGAGGATAAGAAAATGTAATATTGACGACACTTGTTTGTGACATTCTGTTTATCAATTGAATGTTCCCAAAAATAGTTGTAGTTGTAGTAGATGTAGTTGATCGTGTATTTTATTTAAAGCTTTCATCTTATGTGAAAATTACAAACTTAACGTGTCAAGGAGACTCATTGTATGACATGTTTTAGAGAAACAAAACCATGCTATTTAATCGAAACATCTACCTACAATACACTAATTGTACTATTTTAATTTTAAAAAATAATACAAAATTTCAACGTACAATAGGATTTTGTACATTTTTACTACGGAATTTAATATTAGCCACTCATATAGAAAAACAAAAATAACCAAAAATCATTTACAAAAGCACACAATCGCTCTGTAAACTAATATAATTTTGAATTAAAAACGTACTTCAAACTTGCATGCTTAATAGACATCGCCAAGAATATCTTTTATCCATACAATATTTATACATATACAATGGCCCTCGATAGGTGAAGTGAGCCAACTAGTAAAATGGTAAAAAAAAATCTCGGACTATAAAGACGTGACTTTATTTGGTATTGTTGTAGGCTATATATTTTACGAAGATAAAACCATTACAATGTGTATTAAATAAGGTTACTTCACTTTTACGATACTTAAAGACGTGTAGAATATTACAACGCATCTAACTTTTTTCCTACAATATCACTTGGCTCACTTCACCTCTAATGGGCCCATATGTACTATCATCATATTACAAAAAATAAGGAGATATATATATATGTAGATTAAAGAAAAACATGTTAAGATCAACGTTCCCGCTAAAGTGTGAGCGCACACCTCCCAAAATGTGTCCGCACACATATTTCCACCCTTGCATAAGGCCGCACACAGAAATATTGTAAAAATAAGTTTGTTTCGCCAAATTTTTATATTTGCGCACACTTTTTATTTTGTTAAAAATTTACTCTCCACGGAAGTTGATGCTCCACACACACAATAAAAAATCAGAGGGAACGTTGGTTAACATGTATTAAGGAAAAACACAATATTCCTTTGTACTTTTATTATTCCTATATTTTAATATATACACATATATAACGATTTTATACAACATATATTGCATTTAATTTGAACTACCATTAAATTTCAAGAGAAACAAATTTTATTATATCATTGAAATCATCGAGGCACACTATCAGTGCACTGAGTACTCATTACTCTGCCGTTATAATGTTTGCCCAAAAATAATTAAAAAAATATATTGGATATTATTTTACAAATCGAAGAATGAAAGTAAAAAAATCACACTTAATTAATGGTCACTGCTTATGAAATAAACATCATTAATGTTGATTTCAGATGTAACTCTGTCAGTACCGGACTGACTTGATTTCATATTAAAATTATAATCTTTCACTTTCCAGACTTGGGATTATTATTTTAAGTAAAAGGGCATTAAAGTCAATGCTTTGGAGTGACAGATGCTCGTTTAAGCGGTCATTTTTCTGTCATGCCTCGGCGTGGATTTTGTATGCGGGTAAATACTCTTTGCGATTTTATCTGATGTCCGAATCCAAAACTTAAATGCCTATATTTACGCCAACCTGGCAGCGGTGAAATCGCTCATTTTGATACGTTTAATGAAATATAATTTACTGTATATTTTTGAAATCAAATGCAAATCTTTTACATTTTTTCACCGCTTTTGCTCGCTAGTTAATGAGTGTAATCATATGATGTGTATGTGAAGTAAACGAACACGAGAGATTACTTTTAAGGATGTTCACTGTCAATACATTTTGGAAAGGTACTATTCAAAAAATAAAATTATTTTTGAACCTATTCCACATTTATAAATTAATATAAGCAAAACTGGTCTTGATAATGTAAAATAAACGGGGAATTAGCACAAAAGAGTGTTTTATTTTTTTAATAGAACAATTCAGAAATATAACAAATGAATAAATTGTTTTGAGTAAAATTAGAAAAGAATAAAAAAAAAATGACTAGATTTTAGCTAAATACCTTCAATTTTTGTACGAAAACAGTTATATGTTCCATATTACAATTTTACTATTTCTGCTACATAAACTTCGAATGATTTTTTTTCGCGTTGAACATTGAAGTTTTTGAAGAAAATTATCAGGAGTATATTTGAAAGAATGGTCTTCAACAGTTATATCATTTATAATACCAATGATAAAATGACACGTTTGCAATTTACATCACAATCGATCTATGTACATATGTATACATAAGATTATTTTTATAAAAATGTACCTCTTACGCAAGATATCTTTTTTTTCTTTATATGATAGGTAGACATTTGTATAATGTAATAAATGGTGTCAGAAAAATGTTAAAAAATGAAAACATTGACATTTTTTAATACAAAGTTAGATTTTACTAAGAAAAATATATATTAAGTTCTGGACTTTTTATTTATTTCGTCGTAAAAATGTTGTGTGGTCGAGTGGTCAACATCGTTGGCTACCGCTACGGAGGGCACGGGTTCGAATCCCGGTACGGGCAGTTTTATAAATTGATTTTTCAATTGATTTATGAATTTCTGTTCAAAGGCATGGATGTATGTGATGTCTTGAATTCCCCCATCCTACCCATCCTATCCTATGAACGGGGCGTATAGAGAGCGATTAGCTAACCACTAGTCCTGTCCTTGCCCTTTCCTTCTATTCCTACTCTCTTTGGAAAAAGAGAGGTTGAGCAACTGAGTAACAAGCAGTTCTCGTAGAAAAAATTCTGTTGAGATAAACTCCATTAGGAGTCCATATGCTCCATATTGGGAGCGGACATGGAATAAAAAAAAATGTTTTATAGAATATTTTTTTTATAAAAATATTTAAATACCTATTTGTGTGTGAATTTTTTAATAAAATCCGTCAAAAACTGAGTTGAATATAAATTGTATAAAAAGTATCCTTTTCACCACTTTTTATTCAGCAAACTTAGATAACGTATAAAAAAATGGCTCAGCACTCAAATGGTTAATCTTGCATTTTTTTTAAAGTCTCGCAAATTATTATTAAAATTAAAATAATCAATCATCCGTAAACAAATCTTGACGAACCTCATGAACCATTAAATATCCTTTGTTTGTTTTTTAAAAATGAACTTTTTCTTGTTATATGTCAACATCTCCACAAATCAGCAATTGGCGACAGCTGTGATAAATATATTGCAATATAAAAATGAAGTTTTTTTTTCGTAATTCATTAAAACGCTTATCAATCACCGACAAACAAATATAGTGTAAGTAATAATAAATCAATATATTACTTACACGTTTCTTCAAACATTATATGCTTTCATATCACATATATATTTATGAGGACAATAGCAATCAAGTAGTATTCTGTCTCTAAAATAGTGCCATAGTGGTTAGAGAGATTGTTTTATGGTTCTTGAAAATGAAAGGATATGACCATTATTTCAATTAAAATTAAAAAATATATTTAAGCATCAAAATGATTGTGCCACTTTTTTATACGATGATGGTCATAAATTATCAAAAAAATCATTCAACTCTATTATTTACTAACAACTTTAAACAATAAGCAACTACCTAACTGATTTTTTTTCTCAATATTTATTGCGGACTCGCATGTAATTTAAGTGAAATTTCAATTAACTTTTTAGTAACTGATTAAACAACAAATATTTTTTTATACACACATGAATACAATTTAATTTCGTGTGTTTATCTTAAACCGATAATTATATGCTTTTTATTTGCTTTAACTATTTAAAAATCAATATTTTTTACTGAACAATATTAATTAAAATGAAATTAAAAAGATAAGACTCAGCACCCCACCCATTACCGAAACAAATTAAAAAATCTGCACTGTGGACTTAAAAGTTGCGAACGGTAAAATGAGAAAATCTTTATTTTAATCTCCTCCGCGAAAAACAATATGTTGATTAACATATTATTATGAATAACCTATTTATTTTTTAAAAATAAACAATGATTTATGTCTGTAGAAATTTTTCGTTTAGTTTCACAATACAAGTTGGTTGTTGATTATCTCACCACTAGGGCTTCCAAACCGGTTTAAACTGAAACCGGTTAACCGGTTTATCGCTTGTTTTGAAAAAACCCGAAAACCGGTTTATTTCCTTCGGTTAACCGCGTTTTACAAAAAAACTCTTTTCTTGTTTGTCTTGGATGTCTTGTCTTATCCAGGTGATATGCTTAAAAAATGAATGCATTTAAACATCGTTCTTTGGGTGATTTTTTTTATTTGATGTAAGTATATTTTTTTATCATAAAATATTTTTTCACATGTTATATATTAATTGTTACATATATTGCCTTCTGTGTTCTTGTTGTTAGTTTCAAGTTCTAGTATCGTTACTTTGTCATGGCAAACAAGTTGTTAACTTGAGTTCCATTACTATAAATATCTTTTTTTTGTTTGAAAATGGAGTATTAGCTGTTGTACCAAATATTGCAAAATTTCTACGTTTTTTTTTGCATACCTACCTAATCAATATACATGATATTTCGGTTAAAACCGGTTACCCAGTTTATTTGTCAGAAAAAAACCGAAAACCGGTTAGTGTTTAAGTCCAGTTAATTGGAAGCCCTACTCACCACCACTCTACTCGTTATGCGTTTGCAGCCGCTGTTTTACGGCTGCTTTCCATAACGCAAACATGTAAAGAAAAGAAAAAACGAATTTACTCTTCATATTGTTGGCCTGATACAGAGCTGCACGGGACTTATCTTCTAACCATATACTATACATTAATAAAAAAATATATTCGTTTTTTAACGGTCCCGAAAGTACATATAATATGTAGCTCATATAGAATATTCTCATTCAATGTTTGTCTATTATTGAATTCATTTCAAGACCGTTTTAAAAAAAAATATGGGCGCGTAAAAAATATTTTATTTAATTTGTGCACATTTAAATTCTTGGTAACAAGATTCAACCCTAAATAAAATGCCATAATTCTTTTATTTTTCTTACTGAGTTTGAATTGAAGTCAATACTGGAAATTTCAATAAAAAAATGCAAATTTTTATCGTATTCGATGTTTGTTCAGTAATACGTTAGTTATTTTTCATTTACTTAAATCAAAACAATTATTGTAACACGGTTTTTTAAAAAAATATTTATAATACAAAAACAATATGTATATCTGATGTATGTACAAAAAACATTTTTTTTCTATGTTTTATTAATGTCCTGTTATAATGCTGGAATTAACATAAGTAGGAACACTACACCGTCGCAGATTGTAGCATGCCGACAGGCAAGGCTGAGAAATGTGGAGCCTTTGACCTTAAGTTTTCATAGCGCACACAGATGGCTGCCATTTTCCCGTTAAGGACGAGTAGGCAATTAGGTAAAATTTTCAACGAATCGTCTATAAATTAGGTATGTCAACCCTTTCCGTGCCCAGCCAAGAGTTCAGAAATAAAACTCTCATACCTGACCAACAAACGCGAAAAAAATAATATATATTAATTACATCTTGTGTCTGTAACAGATGATTGCTGATCTTTGAAATAAAATTAATCTACAAAAATAAAAATCAAATAACAAATGATTGTATATTAATTTTAGGGCGTTCACTGTCAACAAGTTCTTACTAAAAAATATATTTGACATTACAGCTTACGCCAATGCGTCAAATATTTTGAAGTTGAAAGATCATACGAGATATACCCGATGAAAATTTTTGTAAGTCACATGAGATTAACTAAAGGAGAATTAACAAGCACCCATGTCTTAGATCTCAAATTAAAATTGAAAAAATCCAATTTGACATTGACCTTACTAGGAATTGAACCCAGCCCCACCTGATCGGTAGAGCAAGCTCTAACCAACTAGACCACAGCGGGCGACAAAGGTTGAAAGGCATTCAAAAGAATAAAATAATCATTTGTACTAATTCTTATTTTATTTTATAATATCAGGACCGGTTTCGCTAATGACGAGCATTATCAACTGGTTTTCAACTGATTCAGTTGATAATGCTTGTCGTGAGCGAAACTGGTCCAGATCTTATTAAATAAAAGTGGAACTATTACAAATGATTATTTAATCATTTGAAGAGATTGTGTTATTCATCTAAGACAGCATAGCAATAATTTGACAATAACAAACTGTGACATTTTTGATATCGACAAAAAAACCAGCACATATTTCATTTTGGCTAGTTCACAATAACAATAGAAAATAGTAAAATGTAAGTCACTACTGGAAACAAATAGGAACTTTAAAAAAAATCTGACGTAAGCAAATCTATTTAATGAAGAATGACTTTACAGTCATGTTTATTATTTTATTAGTATTAATAATGGAATAAGGTAGTGGCACTTTTTTGTCGCAAACTTTTTCAATTGTGCCACTGCCAAAAAAATCAAACAAGGCCCTTCCGCGTACCCAATACTAATTCGGACTATTTCTATTCAACCAACGTGGAAATATTTGATTCCGCATTTTGAAGTAGATATACGTACTTTATTATATAAAATCAATCAAAAAATATTTTATGAATGTCCAAAAACAGTAATGACTCGTATGATTTCGGTATAACATGAATTTTCGGCATTTTCTCTATATTCTAGTAACGAGGATTACCAAAAGTTTAAATCATCATCTACATTTCCCTTTTTTAAGATTAGATTTTTAAAGATTAAGGACGTACAAATGTTTACAACAACTTATCTAGGGTAGTGGTCGCCAGACTTTAAGACATCACGGATCATGGTACCAATATTTATAAAGTATCGATGATGAAAGTTATATTTTTCATTATGAAATGAATGTAGTGTTTGTTCTTAAAAAAATGTAAGTAAGTGTTACTTTATTGACCAAAATCGTTGCTGGATATTAGAAATAAGATTATGGATTTTGGTTCTTATTACGTTAATGCAACTACTCCGTGGACTACCATTTTTTTCTTTTTCATATATGTTTTTTTAAACAATTTCTACATTGGAGAAAAGATTGAAAATCATTTAGTCGTATGATCGGTTGAAGCTTAATTTTTTTTTGGAAATTGGCAAAACGTGTTTTAAATAAATTACTTTATTTTTTAATACAAAAATAAAACTAAAAATACGAAATTGAATAATCCTTTTAAAATTGAGTATTTTTTTCAATAGTTTGATTGTTAAAAAGGAAATAAAGAACATAAAAATACTGAAAAGTTATCTAAATACGTAATACATATATAGATCAAAAATACTCACGGCTTTTAATGCTGACCAGTAATTAGCTTCACGGAAAACCTCAAACAATGGAGCTGCATATTGAAGTCGGTAACAAACTGTGGTAGAACTTACCTGCAACAAATACAAAAAATACATTAACAATACGTTCTTGCAAATGAGCTTACGGCAAAAGCTTTTCTATCCCTCACCATCAGCGTTTAACCCCTCCTTAAACGGACTGTTGTATACCAATAATTTACAATATTTTATGTACATAGATAACTAAATAATGTTTAAATAATAAATTTATTTTATTGGTGCATTAAAACTATACCACATGATAAAGAGTATATAAACGATTATTAAATGGGTGTTAAACATCCACATCTACATACATATGAAGACTACAAGCGAATATCATTTTGTCACATGTCTATCATTTTGAATTGAAGTCAATTTTAAAATTATCTTTTCGCTACAAATTTTAAATGCTTTATATTTGTTATTAACTTTTGTAATAATATATATGTATATTTAGAATATTATATTAAATTATCTATCTCTCAAAAGAAATCTTTTTCAATAAAGTATATTTTGTGGGAAAAACATTAGCTCACATGTAATTTTTCTTTGACCATCCGTTGTATGAGCTCATTTTTAAAACACAAGAATTTTTTGATGATGATTTTTATTTTTTCAAGATACCATTAATGTTCATTTTATACAAAAAAGTAAACTTAGAATGGTGATATCTTTATATATTTTTAATAATTTTAAGGATTGAAGCTTCAGTATATTTTCAGTTTCAATAGATTACGTCAATACTATTCGAAAAACAGTACTAGTATGTATATTAAAAGTTCATCAGAATTCTGAATCGTACTTAATAAACACGCCAAAGAAAGCGTTTTTGCTTTGAACGACACAGCTTCTTCCAGCAAAAAGAAAGTAATAATTATAAAAGGTTTGATATAAAGTAACTTGGTTAAAAGATTTATTTGGCAAAAACGAAACACATTTATTTTAATTATGCACATATCATTGCGATATAATGAATAACGCAAAGACTTTTCAGAGGAAAAAAAAAGTTAATTATTATATAATGACTTTACAACAGTCGCAACAGGGTTGTGCCAACCACACCGATAACAGTTTCGTTGTGTTTACATTCGCGAGATTTTTAGCGGATAATGTAGTTATTCATTGGTATTATTAACGTGTTGCAATACAGTATAAACAGCTTAGAACATTTCTGCAGCAGATAATTGAAAAACACGTGCCGTTTGATTATGCGGCTGCAGCGGGGTCAAGACGTAAGCAACAAATGGGTCGATATTTTGTAACAACTAAGCAATAAAACACTTCGAAGAAAAAATACAAACAGATTATAATTATCACAAAGTATCGAATCATATTTTTTCACCCTTATTTCAGATGATGTATTTTTACTATTTTGAATACACAAATAATGGATTACCACGATTATAGTTTTTTGACGATGCCGAAATAGTTATCAATTAATCTATATATTCGTCGGGTCTTATGGCGCAGCAGTTAACGTTAAGTTAGCTTTCGTGCCGCCTCCTAGTACGAACAGTATTATTTCGAAGGTGTTTGTGATGTCTGAAAAATTTCTTCCTTTCCTATAATACTGGGCGTAGTAAGAGCAATCACTTAACCACTTGTCCTGTCCTATCATTGTCCTTCTATCCCTACTACTCTCTTTGTAAAAAAAGAGGTTGAGCGACTGAGTAACACAGTTCTCGTAATAAAACTTCTGTTGAGATACTTCCATTGGGAGGTCATATGCTCCACATTGGGAGCGAACATAAGTAAAAAAATCTATATAACATAGTTCTATTTAAGCTTTGTGTATTACTATAACACCCTTACTTACTTCACTTTGGTAATTTACAAAACCTGATGGTTAACAATCTTTTTCTTTTGATAAATTATTCCAACTGCATTAAATAACTGCATGTGTTTATAATCAAGCGATTGAAATATTTTTTTACTAGTTTAATTCTTTTTTGTTATGTTTGAAATATTATAAGTTAAAAAGCGATTTTAGAACTGCCAAAAAATCTCTAAAATATCATTTTAAATATGCCAAGAAAGCAATTATGCTGAAAAGGTCTATTATTGCTATTAACGTAAAATTTGAATATTTTAAATCAAAAATCTTGTAATTCAATTGCAATTTGTGTGATTAAAAGAAAAAGGTTTTACCACCTCATTTTAGTTCTAAGATGCATGGTATTTGAACAAATTTAACACTTAAATAGCGATTTACTTGTTTATTAAGGATACAACTTATATTTTTTTTTATTATTTTGAATGGTTATGTCTATCTTTTATTGCTTACATATTGAGGTTGTATTTTTAGTGATGACATTGGCATTTTTAGAATTGAATAATTAGTAAAGAAGCATGTTGGTATTATAAACTAACATTATACTACCGTTCTTGAATATTTTATGATGCAATTCTCACATAAATTATAATTCTACTAAATGTTATTTTAAAATAATTATGTAGATGCCAAGTAACCTTTATCTTTAATTTGAAAATTAACAACACGAAAAAATATTTAAACTCACTGATTATGATTTTTTTTACAAGATAATACCTAAGAATTTTCATTAACATTAAATATAAACGTTTGAACATTAAAATAACTATATTTTTTAAAGATGCACAATATTCTATTAACCTTCATATATAAATATTTTATTTAAAATAACTATCAAATTCAGGTTTTTTAAAATCCAAGTCTACTCCCAATGTGGAGCATAAAGCCTTCTAGAAGATGGAGGTTTCCCAACAGAAGTTTTTCTACGAGAAATCCTTGTCGAGAGAGAGAGTCGATAAGAAACTATAGAGCTAGGACTAGGGGTTTTGTGTCGAGATGTCACAGGACTTATCTAGTTTTTTGCTGTCTTAAATCTCGGGAATTTTTCGAAAAATGTCCCGGAAATTATTACTATGATTTATAATGTGTTAATAACATGTACATTTTAATTTTGAAAAAAACAATTCTTGTGGTTAAAAAACCCTTAAAAGGACTGTTTATGTACAAATGTTTTTCACTATTATACAAAGGTACCAGTGTCTCAATAGGACAAAAGTGTCTAATAGCTGTATTTTGAAGTGACGGTCATAAATTTACTCCTGACAGCTTCATTGATATTTTTGCATTACATGTACCGTTATCATCCATTCTTTGTAAAAATTAACCGCAGAATTGCATAAATCCATTACATAAGAAAAAATATTATTATTAAACACTGTATTAAAAAAAACGCGATTTTTACTAGTGCGTACTTTCAAAAGGCGCCGAGTGTATGTAATACATAAATACACACGCATGCAAATATTTAATGAAGGGGAAATAAAAGTCTCGAGTTTTGGTATGTCCCGGGACTTTGATTTTAACACGCCTCGAGTCCCGAGACTTCAGTATCCCTAGCTAGGACAAAACTAATTGCACTTGCTAAGCCCAGTTATTTAAGGATTACATTGGTGTGAAGGAATTTTTAGACATCACAAACATCCATGTATTCGAACAGATCTCGGTATATCGATTTTAAAATGCTGTTTTTACTGGAACTCGAACCCGTGAGATTGCGGAAGCCAACGACGTTTATTACTGACTATGGACCCGACAATTTCCGAGACTTACTCTGAATAAATGATTTAATTTCGACCTATAAATTATTTTGTTTTTTTTATGTTTATTTTCTTTTTGTAACAAGTAAAACAATTAAATGGATATATTATTGGAGCGAATAGTGTTAACTGTGTCCAACCGCCTGTTCAGGAACAAACAGTCTACCTTTCGATACGCTGTAACATAACTGAGATAACTCATTTTTACAATAATTATAACTGGCCATTTGTTTGCTTTTAAAGTTGTTTCCGTAGAACGCAAAACTATAAAATAATGTTTCCAGTCGATTACTAGATAGCCGTCAGCTGTTTTAACTTTGAGAACGGTATTATTTCAAAACCAGTAGTGTTATATTGTATTTTGTTACGGATATTATTTATTATACTTACTATCTCATTAAATTTGCTCTGGGTAATTATGTGATAACAGTATACGCGTAATACAAATGATAGATCTAGCATTCTAACAAAACACAATAAAACTATCGTGCTGTTTGATGAGCTTGGTATCAGATCTAGTAATATTATTTATTGATATTTTTAAGATAGTTATGTAAAAAAAATGCATCACTTAACATATAAATAATTTGTTGTGTTAAAAATAACTTTAAACACTGCTGAAATCACTGTCAAAGATCACTATCGGTTTCTAAGCATACATTTTTAAATTAATAACGTAATATAGATTAGTAAGATAAAACCAATCAGCATTTTAAGTGATAATTTTTACTTATATCACTTGCTGTGGTATAGTTGGTTAGAGCTTGCTCTACCAATCAGGTGGATCTGAGTTCGATTTCCTGTAAGGTCAATGTCGAATTGAGGCTATCATTCGTAAACATGGCTTGTTCTACAATCGGTTAATAATGAACCATTTATGTAATTTAGTTAATAAAAATACATTTTCGAAGTATTTAAAGAAACTAGTTTCAAACGTGGCTTGATAACTTACAAAATATCATTCCAAAGTTATTTAAAACTAAAAATATTTTTAAAATGTATACTTTTTACAAAATTAAATTCATGATTAATTTTTCAACCATTATGGAATTAGCCGGGTTTGCAAAGAAAAGCCTCAGTTTATATAATTTATAATGACGTGCAAATACATCCTTATTTTTTTTTTAAAATAATTAAGAGTTAAATACCAGATCAAATAATATTTTGTATTTTGAGGTTATGCGATATTTAACATTTGGAATCATTTATAACTGGTAATGATATTAAATTTGAATGAAAGTTCGCATATAACTGAAATCTTAAAATGTCAATACGTAGAAATATTTTGTATAATGACTTAAACCCCCAAATCGTGATGTATATACAATTAACATCGCCAACAAATCCATCCGTGGTGGTGAGTAAAATCATTTTCTTATAATTTTATTTTCACGATGTGTGCCGCCATAACATTATCAAGTATTTTTTTTAAAAGCGGTCAAGCTTTATAATATGGTAATTGACTATTGTAATTCCAAGCGAGAAAAAAGCTCTCGGATTCTTGCGAGGCGAGCTTTTGGTATGGGATAACTGTAAGGAGGTAGAGAAGCTTCATTGTTTAAACTTTGCCGGTTGGTTTAAGGGAAATAATGAAAACAATTACTCGAACAAACGGTTTACTGTTAGTTATGTGTGCCCCTCTTTAAAGATAGTATATAGATAAAATAAATTGCCTTTTGTATATTTTCATAACTAGTATGTTTCGTCCAACCAAATTGTTTTTTTGACTTCTTACAAAACAAATATTTTACGTATATTTATTAGTTAAATTGAAAATATTCAATTATTGTTTAGTAAATATTGACCCATTAGAGGTGCAGCGACCCAACTATAATAGTTAAATGGTAAAACCTTTTTCTTGGATTTTTAAGTACAACCAAGTCTTTACTTGGTACTTTGGTGGATTCCACATTTTTATTTTACATAGTTAACACTATTGCAATATATATTAATTGAGATTACTTCACTTTTACGATGCTTTAAGACGTGTAGAATATTAAAACGCATCTAACTTATATTTTTCTTAAATACCAATTGGCTCACTTTACCTCTAATGAGCCCATATGTAAGCTGAATGGTATACAAAATTTGACAACGTCAAAACGAAATAATTTAAGATTTTGACTGAAGGTGCTTGGTGGAATTTCAGTATTAAATTTGAATCGTTCAAAGTATGCACATTCACACAAGTTTTGTCAGTTCAAGTTCATCCGTGCACTTGAACGCCCGAAGATGCCGAAATGTTAAACCCGGGTCGTAAGAGACAAAACTGTGAATGATTCAAATTTAGTCGTAACAAAACATGAAAAATAGTAAAAAAGAACAAAAAATGTGTATCTTTAATTATTAGTGTATAGACAATGGCGTATTATATATAATAAATGTTGATAATACGGTTGGAAAAAAGTATTATTTTTAACAAATGTACAGCAAAAAAGATATGATTGTCCGACATTAATTAAAACTTTAGTGCTTTTTTTAAATGACTTTCGTATGTGAAGTCTCAATCTATACTCAATTATGATGGCCATACAGATTTTAAATTAAGTAAAATAAAATACTTCCCTTATAAGGAGAGCAATAAATGATTCTCGAACACGCAGGTGCGCCAGGTAACTGTTATATAAATTGATCATTCGAAACTATAGAATACTTTTTTATACATGCAGGTATTAAAATCGTTTCAAGTGCCCCATTGTTGCGGTTGGAGCACACAATGTTTTAGTGACCTAATGTTTTAGAAGTAGTTCTTTCAGCACGTGGGTATGTTTTAAAACTGAATAAACTTCGGAACAAAATAAATTCTGTGCTGCATTCAAATGTTTTTCATGACTTATATTAATTTGCTTAACGAAATCACTACCAGTATAATATATTGTTAAGTTAAGTAAAAATTGTATAAAAAATATTCCATCTCACAGACTGGCCCAAATACATTTTTTAAGCAATGATATAATGTTAAAAAAATAAAACACTCTTTTGTGATACTCCAAATCAATAAATGTGATTATTTTTTTACCCCGAATTGACAGTGAAAACATGTTACATGTATTTATTTCAGATTACCCATGCAAATCATTGCCAATTCTATTTGCAGTCAATATTTATATTGGTATGTTGAAAATTTTTTTGATAAAAAGCAATCTTAAGCTACAAAATTGTTTGCTTAGTCAAAAAACTCTGGTAAATTTAATTTAATGACTTATTAGGAAATGGAAAAGTATCTTTTAATAACCGGACGTAACGAGAGTGATAAGTTAACCATTAGTATGTCGTAGCCTTATCCTACTATCGCTATGCTAAAAAAGATATTGAGTGACAGTTATTTCTATAAAACTCCTTTTCATGTATCTATGAGGTCATGTGCTTCACGTTAGGAGCGGACATAACTTCAAAAATAAATATAAGTGTATTTTCGGAATAGTTAAATTCCGCTTGAATTATAAATCGTTAGGTTTTTTTTATGAACTGTTAAAATATCACAAGTGGAATTAGCCGAATTAAAGATTAACCAGTCTTAATGAAGTGATTTAAATTCAAAAAGAATTAGCTCATATTTTTCATTATTAAATTGCACATAAATAAAGACGTTGGATATGTTTTTATGTATATTGCGACTGAATTGACAGGCTGCATAACGTTTCTCGATTGGCATCTCATATCTTTGACAAAAATAATAGTTTAAATAGAAAATTCGTCACAATATCAGTCACAAGAATAGTCGTCAGGAGAATAAACTTGTCTCTTAAAAACTAATAAATGCTTCATTAATACAAACAAACTACGAGCGCTTAGGGAGTAAAATATAACACACTCCTCAGAAAGACAGACGAATATCATGCACGCAGACAAAGCAATTGTTTTCTTTCGTCATTGCTGCATGAAAAAATTGATGATGGATTTTTTTATTATCTCGCATAAACAATATCTAATATTGTTATTGTATAGACACTGCTTAGATATAGTAACCATCAAACTTTATTACGTATATTGCGGTTAAGTTCGTACATAATGTTCGCTATATAGATCTAATAGTTCAAACTTTACAACTTAAATAACATAATAGATATAGGCAATCATTTGGTTAAGTACGTAATATTAGTTATCATAATTATGTCATTACTTTGTTCTGTTAATCCTCAAGGGATTGGCAATGTGAGTATATTTACAATTTAATGTTTTTTTAGAATGACGCCGTATCATTTATAAAAAAAACAAACATAATGCATTTGAGAATCAGGACCACTTTTCTAAGCGAACAAAAATTTCTTAATCGTCTCGCGTGTCAGTACTGACTTTTAATCGGAATACGATATATTTATATGATAATTAATTTTATTCTTACAAAAATATATACATTTTACAACTAACTGCATCATTATAAATTTAGATGTAATCAATTTGCAAAATATTAGTTACCCAAAAAACATTCATCCAAATAGCGTATTTGGACTATTGTCTAACATTCTATAATAATAGCACCTTTATTATAATTCACTATCTCAGATCTTTGACATAAAAACAATTCTAATGATGACAATGTAAAAGATTCCATAAGCTAAAATCCAATGAAAATGTTTGGAATTAAAAATAGTGCAAAAAATGTAAAAAAAATCTGTAGGTTTTAGAAACATCTGATTTTGATATGATGTCATTAAAACAATGGTTGAATCAGTCACGTAAACGATAGTTAACAGCTAACGGTAGAAACATAAGTTTATTGATTTAATAAAAAAAATACCCGTGCCTGCAAAACAAAAACAGTTTAATTAAAAGACACGCATATTAATCGATAAACAAAACAATTTTATTCAACTGATTCTCAAACTACACACATTTTTTAAATTAAATCATATGTACAGAAAATATCAGCTGTATTGTAAATTCGCATTTATTGTTGTTTTATTTAGTTACTACTATTACCTTTTGCCGTGACTAAATGGTAACTAGCATTCAATCATAGTTCCACTATCATAAATTCACGTACATATATAAAACAATCAAACTTAAAAATTAGACGTATAACTCATAATAAATGGGCAATATCTTTATTTCTACACCTTTTCTGAAATAAATGATTTGGCGACTGATAAGATTAGATTTGAAATCCTTTCATTAACAATTTGTAATTAATAATATTATTTAAATGTCTTAAATGATCTTGGCTTTGCAATGATATTTGGTTGTGTCATCACAGAATCGAATACCGGAAAAGGTTAATTTGTAAATTGATAATTCAATTTACATATGTATGGATTTATTATTTTATTTTCTCCTTGCTTCACGTGTCTTGTAATTAATCATAATTAAGGGATATACCTACAAATAACTACAAGTTTTTTTATTACTTTTATTCATCTTACTTTTAATACCATCGCCGAAGAAAAATAAGCGACAAACTTTAAATTAGTCATTGTACAACAAATTTAATTATGATGAATAGATGAATTAAAGCGGACATGGTTTTATATATTATAATCTGTTATGTATGATTTCACATTTAAGTTATAAGCTAGCAATTTTTAGAAGAAATTAATAATATTTATATATGTATAAATACGTACAGTGGTCAAAATGGTTGGCTGCCGTGACGGATCTCATGGGTTCAAATCTCAGTTCGAATAGTATTTTTTTAAATTTCTGTTCGAGGGCATGGGTGTTTTTGTGGTTTAAATTTCTTTACCACCTTTCCAATCGTAAAGTAACGTCTTAACGAGAACTATTAGCTAACCACTAGTCCTGCTTTAGCCCAATCATATATATCCCTCATGTTCCTGATTATTTTTTGAGAAACCGTGAACATGAGTTTTTTGTTCTCCCAAGGTGTAGAACCAGCCTGCCAATGGAGATTTCACTGGGGAGAGCTTTAACAGTGTTTAAAAATATTGCTTCGGATGTCGACATTTTCTGACGTTCCGAGGAATCCTATTTTTTATTTATTAAAGTAGAGTTTGTCGGAGCATACTCAGATGATTTCCTTGTCATTTTTTTTCTACTGCTTTTAATATTAAATTGTTTTAATGTTTTTTTTTCTTCATTGTAAAAGTCTTAAAATTATAATTTGTCAATCTTATGCAATGTTAATTAAATAAATAAACAAATAAAGAGAGCAACTGAATTAACAAGTAGTTCTCGTTAAAAAAACTTCTGTTGAGATACTTACATCAGGAGGTCATATACTTCACATTGAAAGTGGACATGGATAAATTAATATATGTTTATATTATATATAAAGACATGATCAATACATTAGATTATCGAATTAGACGAATAAAATTGGTCTTTCTATTTTTAAATATGACAGTACATCGCCAAATTTGGAAGCCACTGGATTAGACTGTGTTTACTACGCAGTCTGTTATTAGAAGCACTTAAAATAATATTTCATACAATATTGCAATATTTTTTGTAGCAGTGAAAACTTGAACATTGGCTATTATAATAGATTCGTTTAATTCCTTCGTCAGCCAAACCGTCCTATTATCTAAAGAATGCTGCTTTTGGTATCTAAGCATATTGTTAGGAACGCTTTTATCCAATATCAGAAGCACGTGTTTTATATAGCCGATTACATTATCAGATACGTAATTGTGGCTTTTGGTGTAATGTCAGTTATAAACTGAACGGTCATTTTAATTTTCAACGCCAGTATTGGACTTCTAACTGGTTCTCTACAACGTAATAATCTATTAATCTTTTTTAAATTATTTTAGGAACAATTAAAAAAGGATAATTTTATTATTAAAATATTGATTTTTACTATCGACTTATTCTGCTGGTTTTGGTCGACTTAAAGAAATCGATAGTAAAAAAATAAATTTCTATATAAATGTAGAAATCAACGGCTAGAGGTGAATTGAGCCAACGAAATAATGAGTTACAAGCATTATAATATTATTCGTGTCTCAAAGTATCGTAAAAGTGAAGTGTCTACAGTAAACACACACTACAATAGTGTTATATTCTTCAAATAAAAATATATGCAATCCACCAAAATATAACTAAAGACGTGATTATACTTAAATGTCTAAAAGAAAAGTTTTACCATTTTACTTCTTGACTAACTTCACCTCTCAAGGGCTCATATATCGTCACCTTTATAGTTGAAGTTGATAAATAACAAAACAAACAAAAAAAATATAATATACAAAAAGATTTTTTGATATCGATTCTTTGTCTTGAACAACTTAGTGCATTCATTGATTACACCAGTTTGCCCAAAAAAGCATTTATTTTAATTAACAATTAATATTAATGCTGGTAATTGTCACTGTCAATTAGTTGTAAACTTTAATTTAGATCGGAGTTAATGCATCTCTATTTTTATATTATAATTATCTATAGTACATAAAATATGCAAGAGGTTTTTTCCTAAAATTTGAAATTTTTCATTTACTGCAAGAACAGTGACGGTTTAAGGTTGAAAGTTTGAAATCTTTAATTTTTTACCCAGCTAGAGCTCTGTTACTCCAGTATCCTCATTTAATATAACCAAAAAACAAACCAATCTACTCGAATTAAAAACATACTCTGATAATAAAAAGGTAATATCGAGTAAATTTACTCACAATAACTTGATTCGAGGTATTAAGAAGCCAGCCGCTTTATGATTTCGCAAGTGAATAAAATTTCGATACAATAATTAAAAGGTAATTTTAATAAATCACGGTGTATTATGAACTTATTACTTAAGCGGCGGGACGTACAAGTGATTAACAAAATCGACATCTTAATCGTGATTGCAAACTTCGACAATTTTCTCACGACTTTGTAAATTTTGCAAAGCATAGTCTCTCGCCATAATAATTAAGTTATAGCAATTTTAAGCAGGCAGTGCTTGGGATATCCTGTATCTTAACTATAATTTTATTTATTTCATTGGAAATCTTAAATTTAAACAAAAAGCTTTTCATATAAAACTGGCCAAGTAAAACAATATAAAAATAATACATGAAAGAATTCTGACGTCATAATTAAAAGTGCTACCAGCAAGAATGAGGTTCCAATATGTATTTTGCTAAATATTGACAGCAAAATTATTTTAAAGACATACAAAAAAGTACTTTTACTAAACACCATCAGATTTTTTCTTGTAACAACTGTTTTTAAGTCAGTCACTTAACCTTTTTCTTAAGATGGTATGGAAATTACTTGTAGCGGATTAATTGTTCTTTATCAATCCCAAGTTTGTTGGGTAGAGAAAAACGAAAACTTTTGGATACAAAAATTAGATTGAAAAAATAACGTTTTAATGTTTCCGTTTGGAAATTCAGACCATCGACCATGAAAGCCTGTTCATGAATTGGATGCAAAACGAACTTTTTTTTGCTTATACATATGTATATATATACTATACTTAATAATACAAAGATGCCCAACGGCAAAAACTGGGCTGTATGGAAATATACAAAAATTTCAATGATTAAAATTCCATCATCATACACTATTCAGTCGAATTCTTAAATAATAATAAATATTTATTAAACGATTGCTTTTGGGCTTTTTCAGTTATAGTTAATAATGATTATTTCAGCGGTGGACTGCCAATACGTTAACAAAGGGCTTGCTTAATCTCGAAGCATTTTTTAGTGTTCGGAAGAAGGAGTGATTTGTCTTATAGTTCTTATGCAATTATGTGCAATACTTAAATAAGCAATCGATTGTTACTTAATACATGTAAAATGTGTAACAATATGCAATTTACGGTAAACTTATCAATATAAAAAGCTAAAAATATACTAATGTGTATACTAACGTTGTCGTAGATATCGTAGATAATATAATATAATATTATATAAATTAGAAAAATACAGTTATATACTAATTTAATCTGAGAATATTATTTTCTCATAAGTTAACAAGGGGCTCGCCAGCCTCAAAAAAATCTAAAAAGGGGCTCGCGCGAGCCCCTCCGAGCCCCCTCCAGCCCATCCCTGGATTATTTCAATGTCCAAATACAATATTATCTTACATCGTTTTTATTTTACACACACACATCCATCATTAAAAATAATAGCGCCAAACTTACCTATAACGCATATATTTCTGTTTATTAGATTAAAATCGGTATATTTTTTACACAAAAGCTAAAAAAATATGATGATGTAATCAAAGAACGATTTAATACTATCATAATCAGGTCATCAAACTGAACGATTGGAATCGGACTAAAAAGGCCAGTTAAAACTGTTTTGTCATGTAGAGCTAATTGATCTTACATCTCACGTTAGATCTTTGTTGGGAAAAGGCTTCCAGTAGAACGAATCGTTCGATAGAGTCAATCATGCCGCCGATGAATTGATCACTCATCAGAATTGACTCACATCTTTCTGACTCTTCTATAGGAACTGTCTCGACTTACTTTGTATGTGAAATCCATCAGAGCTAACAAAACATTTTTTTTCTCATATTAACTGGGTACATCGCATCGTATTGTGTTTAAGAAATGTACACTTTATGGCCACACAGTAGTTAAACTCTTCAAACGGTTGTTAAATAATATTTTTCAAAAAAACTATATCGTAGTTTGATGTAAAGATAAAAGAAATTGCTGAATTGGTGAGAATTTTAAGCTTGTTTTAGGAACATACAAGTAAACACAAAAATGCCATACAATTCAAATAAAGTACACATACTATTTGAGATCAACAACTTCAGATATCCTGAATTAGACAGCCTGAAAAATGATAGCATATAAAAGATAGATTTTTATAAATAAAAACTTTTTTGAATCGTTCAAATTATGTACACTCCCACAGATTTTGTCACTAACGACCCGGGTTTCGCCTTTCGGGATCTTCAGGCGAACAAGTACACGGAAGAACTTGAACTGACAAAGAGCAACATTTAATTCAATGTGAAGTCAACCAAATGTCAATGCTTGTATCCTATCAGTGCGTAGTAAATTATGACATACAGTTGTGACTAAGAAAAATTATTTACTGTGCTTCGAAAATGTATGCTTACTTTGGCTATTGATAATGGGTGAGTTTAACCTTGTGAAGAGTCTAGACATAAGGAAACTAAGCAAGCAGCTTTCTGTTATGCCAGTGATCAAAAAAAGATGTTAAATCTGACTAAAACACAGTGTAAAAATGCTTCCCTTTTTTATTAACCTTAAATATTTTATCTCTAAATCGATGGAGTTCTAGCGTCGGAGACAGTTAAGTACTATAAATAGAGCCTGCTCGGCGATGCCAGTATTTTAAAACAGAAATCATCGAGATTAGTGGGTGATATATGAGCCCTTGAGAGGAAAAGTGAGTCAACAAGTAAAATGTAAAAAAAAATCTTGGACTTAACTTACTTACTTACGGGGATAGCAGTATTGCAATGTGTAATTAACTGAGGTTACTTCACTTTTACGATACTTTGATACGTGTAGAATATTACAACGCATTTAACTTTTCTATTCTGAAATACCACTTGGCTCACTTCACCTCTAATAGGCCCATATAAATTTGTATAATTAGTGCTACATGGAGGCTAATTTCTTCACATACGAATTGGGTATGATTAAAATAAATGATTATAATTTGAGATCAACATACCATTATTTTGGTCAAATCATTGTTTTAGCAGAAGTTATCATATCGACTGTGGAAAGGAAAAATACGTAACCCAGAGTTTTTTAAAAACAGAATTTTATCGATAATCACAATGTATCCAACTTGATACACGCTATATCAAGGATGTAAGCTGCAAATGCCGAATTAGTACCTAAATTTAGTTTTTAAGTATTAAAAAAGATGGGAAAATTGAAACCATGAAAGAAGACTGAAAAAAAGGTTTTTCCTAGACAATTTCTTAAATTAATATTATATTGTGTCAATTAAACACCAGTTTAGAAGTATACGTGCACTTTAAGGTTGTGATTATCTCATAATTTTCATATGGCCGAAAATCATTAAAACACGTTTTGTGCCTCCTGTAAAATTTGCTATGTGTAGGTAACGTCTTTTTTCCTTTCCACAAATATGTCCATTATTGTATGTACAATTTTATTGAAAAGCACTGCAGAATATAACTAAGTACACCACTTTACGCTTCACTTGGCTTACAATCTCTTTATCGGACTTTTATTGTGCCACAAAAGCATTGAATGGTCGTTGTTATTCAGTAAAGCTATGTCGTAATCCAAATGTATTCGATTAACTCATGCTTCATGTAAGACAAGACACGTATTTTCCTGTTAAACCAACCGAAAACTACAAAATAATATTATATAGATAGACCCTTTAGGCACAGAAATATGATCATGTAAGAGTATCTCGTAAACAATTCTTTTACCATTAAAACTATACTTTTGTAATATTGAAATCTTCAATATTGTAAGTGTTCACTATTGATTGTATATTTAATCCAGATTTCATCACGGTACTATTACAAATTTTAAAATATTATACTTTGTTAACTGATGATCTCTATTGGAATGAAATATGCTTAGAATACCAATCAAAGGTAATTAAATTAAAAAAATTTATTTAAACTGTTTTAATAATATTGTTAAAAAAATTCTTTGATATTATCATGGTTTATTGAAATATAAAACTGGCTGCATCGTTGAGTGTCAACGTTGTTGACTTAGAACATTAAGAGCGTTAGTTCAAATCCCAGTGAGGACAGTTTTTATATAGTGATTTTTAATCGATTTATGATCCGAAAGCATTAATGTATCTGTTGCCTTGATTTTTTTCCCACTCATCCTATCCAAAAAACGGGTGAAGCTAGAGCGATTAGTTAGTCACTAATTCTGCCCTAGTTCTATCATTCCATCCCTACTTACTTTTAAAAAAGGAGGTTGAGTAACTGAGTGACAAGCAGTTATCGTAGAAAAATTTGTTAATATACCTCAATTAAGAGACCATATTCTCCACATTAGGAGCGGACATTGAATATTTTTTTTTCAAAAAAAACTATTTTTAATTAGTTTGTAGTCCGTATAAAAAGTTTTTTTTACGAGAATTCATGTTAAACCATTATTTGCATAAGAAACAACAATCCATTTACTTGCCTGTAATGCAGTTTAAAATGGCATTTTTTATAAGATGAAAGGGTAAAATTAATTAACAAGATAAAAATAAAATATTTTATATAAAATTTACATAAAAAAATATTTTTACAGATTTAAATAAAGGTTTCAAACCTACATAAAGTTTCAACATTTCTTAAAAATAAACATCAACATTATTGGAACAAGGCTATCACTGATTGAAATAATTATTAAGACATAACGAAAACCAATACATTATAAAATATTCGATAATGTGATTTTAATAAACCAATATTTTTATCTGCCCAATCAATAAAACAATCATTTTAATTGGATCCACAGTTTCCAAATTATATATACACAACATTGGCTCAATTATCGATGTCAATTATTAAACGGATATTTTGCATAAACTTTTAATTATAAATGTCGACATCAATAACCCAACTTTACATGTCGTAACTCATTCAAATTATCTTATATTTATATATTTTTTCCATGTTTTTCGACTACAGCTCAAAATTTTGACAGCGTGAATTGCGTAATTTTTATTTTCAAATCTTTGCTACAAAGTCAATCTTATTGACAGAATTGACCGATTTTGATTTATATCTGTATTAACGAAAATCTGTAGGCGGATTTAAATATGTATTGGTTGTTCTTATTTTGTGCAATATTTTAATTTCTTTAATAAATTATTATAAAATTATTAACAGTGAAAGAAGTAATAAAACGCATAGTTAAATTTTAATAATTCCTATAATAGTCGTAAAATACGACGCTTAATATTATGGATTATTGTATTTCTGTGAATGTAATAAATAAAAGCTGCAATCTAAAATCAATGAGAGATGACAGTATGATGACACGTTTTAATGACTTAAATGAAGATTAATAACAAAACTTTGTAATATTTTTTCAATAAAAAAATCTCTACGATCTTTTAACAGACTTCTTTGGAAATAGGCTTAATCGATATCTATATATTATCATGTAGAAATTATTGTTTCTTTCCGAATATAGCAGATAAATTATTTTTTAGACAGCACTTTTTTATAAAAGATTTACGATCATGAACCTCTATTGCATAGAAGAGCTAACTTGAAATAAGTGTTCCAAATTACTTGAATGTATTTTAGCAAAGCCCCCTATAGTGAAAGCCATGCTATTGAGTTGAAAACAGGTACTTTTTTCAGATGAGCGGGCCGGCGTCATAATTTTCAAAGTAATATCACATCATTATGAAACCATTTATTACTGTTATTTTGAAGCAAATACATATAAATATATATTGTAATTATATATCTTTTCAATTAAATCGTTTTTTAAATAAGAAAAAATCACATTTTCTAAGGTTTTTAAATAAAAATCTCTGAGAACAAAAGCAAACAAAGATGCCAAATCATTTTATTTAAATTATTTTTTTTACAATATTTCAATACAGAATATGAGGTTGGATAGTTCATTAAAAAAACCAACGTCATTATTGGGATTTTAATCAATTAATATTAATCTCGAAATTTATTTGTGCACACTGGTTCGTCACTCAATCTTTCCATAAGATTTCTCAAGTCATATCAGTAATCAAAAATCAGTAAGTCAAACTAGGATAGCACAATTCACTTCATTATTTTTTAAATATTGTTATTGATTAAATCATCATTTACTTGGTATATTGCCATTATTATATGATAAAAGACGCAGCATGTATTTCATAATATCACAATAGGCGTCAAAATCTTATATAATATTATATGAATTCCGCTTGCTACCATCGTTTATGTAATTTATAATTTATATTCTATATAATTGTGATACTTAATAGTGGGAAGTTAAATTTTATTGGTTTTTACCACACATCGCATATCTTGCCATTCGCTATATTTCTTACAATCATTACTTAATTTGCATATATGGCCCTTCCGATGTATCGTAAATTGTAAATTAATAACACCAACAAATCACAGAATATCCATACGAGAAATCTTTCAAACATACATGTTACATTTAACGAAAAATAAGCTCATAAATTGGAATTTAGAGTTGATCTACGTATAACCGCCATACAATTTGTTAGTAAAGGCAGGGATTCAACGGCCAGCTCAGAATTTGCTGATTTTCTACAGCACTGCTTGGAACTTAAGACTGCTATGATTTTAGTCATTATGTTTTCGAAAAATAAACGTTAAAATTCTTTATTATATTACAGTGAGTAAAAACTCCAAACACGAAATTAGTGTTCCATATTTGAAAACGGTTGTATATTCAATATTTGAAAAGCAGACTTTAATAAAATAGTTCCATAATAAAACTGTGTTCCAAATTCGAAATTTAAATTGGATCAATTTTATTACACATTGGAACGAAAATTTTGCAAAATTGCCAGTTATTACGTGTACGACATCGGTGGAAGTGAGTAAAAACTCGCACCCCACAAATGAGCGAGCGTGGTCACTGGAGGCAAATGGGTGCCGCGTCGTGCTTACGAAACACCGCATTCGGGTTCGAGATGATTGCGCGGTGCAGGTGTAATTATATATGCACTTAATAACGAGCTATTCACAAAATGAAAAAATCGTGTGAACAACGGTCATTAAGGAGGACTTGCCGAAGTAGTTGTGCTGATACAATATTGACCATCACGTGAATAGTACATTTCTGCGCGAAACACTAGAAGGTATGCTATTGAGAGAAATTATTTAATCATTAAATTTGGAAAAATTAAACAAACTCAATTCCATATAGTGGTGCGACAGTTATTAAATTTATGAATTGCAAAATATGAAGCAAAGTGTTTTTAATATAATATGGCGAAATACAAATATATAATATGAGCACATGCGAGGTGAAGTGCGCCAAGTGATAATTTAGGAAAAAAATGATTTGGATACGTTATAATATTCTACATGCTCTACTTATAATATATCGTAAAAATGAAGTGTGCTCACTTTAATAGTGCTATATTCCTAAAATAAAAATATGCAATTCACTAAAATACCAAGTCGTGATTGTACTAAAAGTCCAAGAGAAATGTTTTGTCATTTTACTACTTGGCTCACTCCACCTCTTCAGGGCTCATATAATCAATCAAATTATATTATGACTATTTTTTCTCAGCATATCACCAATACAAAATATCTATGTCACCTTCAAAACATATGTTTTTAATTAAAATACCATTAATTCAAAGCATGAAATTAAATTACATATTTGAATTCAAAGACTTTGTTTAGTTTTAAGTTACAAAGAAAACTTTTTTTTATGATCACAGATTAAGACTTAATTAAATGGTAGCTTTTAGAATTTTAATTAATTATGACTTGTTATTATTTGGTAGTGAAAAAACCATGGTCATTACAGTTATAACTTAAGATATGACTGATTATTTCCCTGTATCGCACAGTATGTGGTCTTCGACTTTTAAATATGAGACCAATATAATGACTAAAATTGTCAAGTGTATTTTTTGTTTTCAAACTATATCCTTAGTTTTTTATTTATATTCGTGCAGCATAAAACAGCCACTTCAAAATGTTCATAAAATTTGTCAATATTTTGATATACATATGTGTATACAAAACAACTTTGAGAAGTATAAAATAAAATCAATCTAAGAGTTATTAAAATATTTGAAGTAAGTAAGTACAAAATGAAGAAATAAATACAATTTCTGATTAGTGAGTAATTTGTTTACAAAATTATTAATTACGATTTTTTGTAACGTTGGTATGTATTCTAATAAAGAAACTGGAATTTAAATTTTGATTCTTGTTTTATGGTGTTATATACATTTATAAATAATATAGTGCTATAAGCTGTATCAGTCAGCTGTAACTTTTTTAATCGATTGGTTGTTGCCTCTAACATATTTGAAAAAAAATACATACACAAAATTTACACATAATTCGATTTAATTAACATTGCTTTTTCAGTTCAACATGATAAGATCAAAATTTACTATAATATGGATATGTGTCATTTGAACTAATCGATTCAAAAAAAATATAATTCTAAAGAGAGCTTTAATATTTCTATTAAAATTCAATTTATTTTTTACTTACTTCGAATATTTCTTTGTTTTAATAAAAATAATAAAACATTTTAAGTACTTTTTCCACATCAAATTTATTGCATCAGGACCGGTTTCGCTCATGGTAAGCATTGTCAACTGATAAGAAATACAATGAAACAGTGATATTTATACAAAATTTAAAAAACAAGGTATGACAAACGATTGGTATTACAACTAAGCAAATAAATTAAAGCAAAATACAAGAAAAATAAACTATAAATATAAAGTTGAAGACCTCTTAGCAATGCAAGCTATAACATCAAAAAACAATTAAGTATGAATTATCATTAACAAGGTAAAAACCAACAATGAGTGTATATAATAAATAAATCTTAATGTTTTATTATTTTTATTATAATGCCATTCCACGAAGTATTGACAGTGAACACATTAAAAGATAAAACACATTAAAACAATAACAAAGAAATGCGTTCATTACCTGTGTGTACCTCTTTTAATGACTATTTTTGTCCAATTAGAGCAAACTTAAGTGAATCTTTTTTTTAATAAAAATCTTTGATTGTTTGATGATTGTTTTTTATTAGACAAGAGAGATTCAATTAAGACCAATGTTTGTAAAATAAATAATGCATAAAAGCTCTTTAATTATATGACGAAAATATTAAATAAATCTATTTTATTTAATGGTATAACCGATATGTTAATTAGCATTATTATCCAACCCTTTAACGGCTAGACTAGCGAAGTAAAAGCTTAAGTTTTATTCATTTCGCGGATAAATATAACGCAATCACGACGTACACTTTATGCCTCTTGACACTATTTTGTCACACGGCTTAAATTTATTGCTCTATAATGTATTCACTTAAATTTACTCATTTATAAAATAAGCACTTAATAATAATTAATTCAACGTCACAGTTTCACTACTGGAATTTTACTGGTTATAGCTTTTTGTATTTCAAGGATTAAATCGACAGCAGCTAACATTTGAAAAATATTTTTATCAAAAAAAAACCACCATTTATTTTATTTTATTATGTTTAGTAATAAACGAAATTTTATACGTACGCGTTCGCATTTGATTTCTTTAATACTAGTCATATAACTTCAGATATAACATGAAATAATGATGTTAAGCTTGTAATATTAATAAATTATTTATTTAACTATTTATATGCCGTAAAGTAATTTAATTATAGCTATAAGATCCATTTTATTTTCAAACTTTAAAATATGCTCATTATATTCTACCATAAAAATGTATCTTAACAGTCCAAATTTTCACAGGGAAAGTGAAAATCTTCTCGGACGTATCATCACGGAAAGCATTAAACGTATTTTCATTTTTTTATTGTACGATGATCACGGGGATTAAAACTAATATATTTTTATTGGCATATTACATTTGTATACTCTGTAATCAAACGTAATAAAGGAAAATTTGCGAAATAATTGACATGTTTGAATCACCCTCCAAGTACATTAAAGTATTTATATACATGTGTATATTGGTATTTTGTGACCCAGTTATGTGCGTAGAGCCTTGCATTTCAAGAATGATGTTTCAACCCTTTCATTGCGAGCTCGATATATAAACAAAACTTATTAAAGTGTTTAATTTTATGTTAGTTGAAAACTGCTTGGCAGTCTTGAATTTTCAAACGAATATTCAGTTGTTAAATTTTCATCAGTTTTCATCGCATATTTAATGCGTTCATGTAATACGAGATAATAATCTTCTTAACATCTATACCAGGGATCGGAAAACCACGGCTTTTCAGACATCAACTCTTGAACTTCACGTATCACGTTTTCTAACCCCAAAAAATCATATTTATATTGTATATTTATAGTTTTCCGATAACTTTGTTATCCTGTTTCTTAGACAACTCGGCTCCTCCCACTAAAAAGTTTGCCAATTCTAGCCTATAACAAAGCGTCTAGAAATTGTTTGGTTAACAACCAATCTGTATATACATTTTTAACTCAATTCTTTTGACTAAAATATTGTAAAAATTAAAAACGGAGTTGGTATTAATATTTTTCTTACCGACAAATTCTTACGCAATTTTACGTTACTTCAAATATAAAAATATATAGTCTTTCATTAATTTTATTTTATTTTTTATTAATTTTTAATAACTTTCAAATAAGTTTTTAATGAAAATTATAATCGCAGTGAATGTTGCATTTTTTTATAGAAATCAAACAAAATTTTTTTTTTTTGTTGCGTTAGTTAATTCATTCATGGATAATAAAACAAATGGTGGAAGGAACGTGATAGAATATCCATATATGCGTTTACTGTATTTTATAAAAAAAAAGGTTTGTACAATTCGGTGTCAAAGTTTTATAAGATACCCACATTAAAACAAGAAAAACCAGTCCAACTCTAAAGGGTTAGTAATCCATTCGATACAGTGCAAGTGTAAATCTACCGTTCACAAAAGATAAAAGTCATGTTCAAAATCAAGCCCCTTCGATATGATACTCATATAAGTCTTTCGAAAAGCAATACTAACTTATTGCTTGCGATATATTTTATGGCGTACTTTATTCGTTTACTTCAAAGCCCACGTCCGATAATTTTCAACTTCACTCTATGTCCAAGATAACGGTTAAGGTTTACATGGGTGTCCACTGTCCGTGAAGTTTTACCAACGAAACGGCAAAAGATATAAGAACTCTTGCGCCAGTGAAATCAAAATTGTAACAATTTAAACATGTGATCAAAATTAATCTCGATATCGTGACATTTACTAGTTTTCATTTTTAGTCAGTTTATGCTTTATAATTGCAAACCTGGTATTTATAACTAACACTTTATTCTAAATTGTTTTTTTTAACACTTAATAGGTGAAAAACGACAAAAGTCGTTTTTAGCGTATTGTCGGTAGAATGCGGATCACGGCATAATACGTTTTTTTATATCGTCGCTTGTTTGCGGGATACATAATATCACGGGTTTGTTTGTCGGCGTTAAATAAAATACCGCAACTAATTAACATTAGTCCTAATTCTTTGCTAGAAAGGGTGACACATGTGTCTCGAATATTTACGCTGTGATTTTTACGGCATTAGATTTTACACTTCCAGTGGTAGTAAAGTTGTAGGAATGGCGATTATATATTATAATTATTTATATAATTATAAAATATTGATAAATATGCTATTTTGTTATATAGAATGTTTTGAATTTTTAATATTTATAACATGCGGAGTGCTTTCTACTAAATTGATAACAAGTTTTATATTCAGCTTAGAAACATAGTGAAATTATGATGTTATCGAAATGTCCTAATTTTATTTTTAATGATTAAATGTCACGTATGATTTTTTTTAAAATTTCAATCGAAAATATCGTTTGATTTAGAAGTTGTGTTGATTTTAAGAATGTAATATATTTGTGCGCTAATCACTAAAAAACGCTACAGGCTTGAGTCTATTTTTGAAACGCCCGACTAAGAAGTGTATATTATTTTACTGGTTTTCGATGTAACAACTCTTTAAAAATTTACTTCCCTTTGATTATTTTTTTTTGGATCTCAAATTTATGGAGCTTTAAGTACCACGCGCTATCGTCAAGGTTCTTCTAGTCTCCTTCATCGATAAAGTTTTTGAAAAATTGTAAATTGTATCCCCTTACCATCATTTGCAGACGGAACGGCGTGGTCACTACAGAGATAAAAAGTTCACGGGAACTCCATATGCATTATTTTGCAAATCACATTTTATATGGTTCCTCCATACTATATCCGTACATGTACACACACATGCACATACATACATACCCACATACATTACACAAAAAATTCAAACAAAGAGAGTCATTTTCGTGATGCTAATATCGCTCTTAAATTGTCAATTTTAGACGACATAAGATCTATGGAGTGTCGTCGAGCAGAACTGCTCTGGATCTAAAACGATTCTCAGGCAGTGTCTCGTCATAGTTGTGGAGATTAGAGATCGTTGGATTAAAATGTTTTCCCACCTCGCTGTAACACCTTCTAGTGTTCAATACGTTTTTTAGTAGCGAACATTTTTTAAATGTTATAAATGATCTTTAACAAATAAATTGACTGTGTTGTCGCCAGAGCTGTAAAGTCGTGTAAAAAAAGACGACTCCGACCCTGAAGAATTTTTTTCAATAATTTTATTTTAACTTATATATATGTTTTCTATCAGATCATCTTTTGTCAGCCAAGCATACAATGTCAACACTATGGACTATTGTGGTTTGAAAACACATTATTAAATAAAAAAATAAAAATACCTCGAGCCGCTCATTTTTAACGACTCGAGCTAAAACACCGTGACTCCATGACTACGACTCCAACTCCACAGCCCTGGTTGTTACTTACCATCAAAACATATACAGTCGTTGTGTGATAATAAGAAAAATACAATACGTTTTAAGTGGCATATCTTTTGATACGTCTTAAATAATAAATTTAACTAGTTTATTTTTTTTAGATCGAGTTAAAAAACTGAGTGTTAAACTATTTTATAATTTAATTTGTTTGGAATATACGAATTGCTTAATAATTATTGTTTACTGAATCCGTTGTGCGGTACATACTAGAAGAATACTTTTATAAGATCAATTCGAAAGCTTTGACGACGCATGAGTCACTAAAACAGCTGTCAAATTTTGTAATACCTAATCATAGATTTAACAATGGGCTTTATTTACCATTATAATTAAGACAATTTGTATTTCTACAGCAAATAAATTGCACTAGTCATTAATTATGATTGCTTATTTGAGATACATATTATTCATTTAAAATGATGAAAAAAAATATTGCCAAATAAACAAAAGGAAATACTTAATCATTCAATTTTAATAATGTCTAACTATCGTTTTGACCTGACACTTGTACGCTATGGCCTAATTTTTTAACAATATGACATCCTTTTAGTAACAATCATTATAAATTATTGTTTGTTGTTTCATAACGGCAATCAACATTGTTTAACTTTCACAAACACTGCAATTTTTTATTTTATTTTTCTGATACATCATAATAATATAAATGATCTAAACGTAAAAAATATTTTTTTTAAAAATTCAAGTATTAAATTATTTGACTCAATATCTGTACGACTTGCAAGTGAATGTACGTAGTTTTTGATATGTACAAACGATTAATTATAAACATCTTTACTATAAGATTTACTTTTGCTCACAGATATCATGTTACATAGGCCCTTTTCAAAATGTCAAATCAAGCGTTATGGGTGTGATACTGTTCGCTGACCTAAATGACCCTGGAAGGTAATGAATGGTATGTAATTATCAAAAAAGTTCTTTCACATACTGAAGAGAATGTGATAATGAAGCTTCAAGACATCTTAAAGGGAGGTTATCGTTCAGAAATACTACTTATATTTAAGTAATATGTACTTGTATTTTATGATTTTATTATATTCCCGACAGTTATTAGGTAGAAATGAAATTTAAATTGATGAAAAATGAATTCTTAACTTATGTATGTATTCAAACTGTAATTACGTACTTTTATAATATCAGCAAGTGATAATTATATACGAATGGCTATTTATTGCTTGATAGTATAATGTAAGGTTTGTTGCTTTCGACAAAGTCGCGATAAATAACAATATATAGTATATAATATTTACCTGTCTGTTATTACATACAATGTTGATTTTTTCTATTTATACGGTTTAACATTTTTGTTTGATAAAAAGCAAAACAATGTTTTTTACAAGACGACCTAGAGATTGGACATATAAATTTAAAAAATGTGAAAATTTGCCCAAATATTCTTGGCGAAAATCTGTAGTGCAAAAGATTATTATTTTTAATACCAAGAAAGGTAAACACAGACTGTTTAATACACTCTCAAAAAAGATTTAAACAATTAGCAGTTGGTGATGGGTACAACTTTGAGTTACGTAGATAATGTAAAAACCTATTTAAAATGTTAAATTAAAATTATATTAATTGTTTATTTATGAATTGTAGCTTGTGTTTCGCCTTCTTGAAAAACATTTTCAGAATAACTGTAGTAAGGCTATTTTATAATTAAAGATTAATTTCTATATACTCGGTATATATATATATTATATATATATATGTATATTGTATTGTTTTATAATATTTAATGTCGATTTTTTTTAATACTACACTCAATGAAGATCTGATGATATTTTAGATCTGAACTGCTCTTCAGTGCACATTTTTACGTTTAATAAAAAAAAACACTGATTTTTTAAATCACATTAATTAGTATAAAAGTCTGTTATATTGGCCTTTATAAATCAGAAAAAGATAATAAAATCGTAGGTACTTTAATTATATTTGGGAAATATTGAATTTTTTAGTAATTTAGCTGACTTTTTTATCAATGCGTATACGTGAATACATTGTATCTGTGAAAATGCGTTATTTGCATTGCGATAAGATTTAAGAATATATTATCTGCAATACGGAATTATGGGCCGAAGCGCCGTTCATGATAACTGTTATTTGCAATTGGTACAAGGTGACTTCTAACCTTTTAGGTGTCTCTCACACCGCTGGACCCTAGGCCTGCCCACTTGTGGACTTTTAATTTCCTTTACTGCCCATTCCGAATGTCATAGAGAGCCTGATCAATAAATAACCTAACCTAACAAAACACACTTGCTGTGCTGTGAACATTGTACACCGCGTTTCAAAATGCAGTTCCAGATTGAAATTGAAAAATGAATCATTTAACACAAATTAATATTGTGATTGGTATTGTCATTATATGTCATATTAATAATCTCTTAAATTCTCATGTTTGATAAGAGCAGTATAAATATTTCTCGAGATGCTTTGAAAAAATATGGAAAATACAATTAATTACATTCCTGTGGTCTATAATTAAGAGCTTTGATACAGATATTAGGTGGATTAGATTTAGATATTCATTTCTCCGCAAAGTCAATATTGAATTTACATTTTTTTACCAAATTTAAAATCTTGGTGATTCTCTTCGACTTTGTTTCAAGTGACTTGATGATTTTCCAATTTAAAAATATTTGGGCTGATAACAATTGACTGCAATAAGCTGTAGCAAATATTTTTTTTAAATAAATAAAAATATTATGAATTACAGTTTGAAAACGTTTTTATTGGGTTCAAGAAAATACAACGACTTCAATCACAAATATTCTATTGAAGATTTCGAGCGATTATTAGGGATGTAGAGTTAAGAGTCGGAATTTTAAAAACATGGACGACACTGACTTCTTTTTAAAAATGAAATTGCGAAACAAAAAATATGTATTTTGTAAGATTTTTTTGAATGGAGTTAGAAATGCCAAAGTCAGAGTTGCTATTTTTGTCACAACTCTTTAGCCCTGGTAACTATTATTAAAGATAAATGCAATATTATATACCGATTTTTATATAAAATTTATAGCAAAATTTATTCGATTTAAGCATTAAACGTATTCACCCAACATTTAAACACTCACAAAAAATAGCTTCAAGAATCTTACACGCATAGCAAAGCTGCTTGGTGGTAGTTTATGTTTATAAATTAAATATTTGTCAATATCTTACCTACATATTTTTTTTTATAAAAACCAACGATGATAATTTTTGTACCGACTATTACCCAAAATGTAATAAATTTTGCTTAGGATTTTCTAGTTTGAAGTGCTCATATAAACGTAATATTAAAAATCCGTTCAATATTTTATGGGCATTCTGTACATTCATTTCGATAAACCCACAAGAAGGCAACAATGTAGTTGAAGATTAATAATAATTGTAAATATGTACTTTCACAAATTACCATAATAAATGTTTGTATGTAGAATGCAGGAGGATCTCGGTCGTTTGATTTATTAATGTCCTCTTTGTATATAATCATTTCCGCCAATCAGATACGCATATACTATAAATTATTTTATGTAATATTTACAGTTTCGAAAAAAATATTTGCATAATAAAGTGTAAGTGTTTTGTAAAAGATAAAAATCGATATTTTTTAATGACTCGTAAAAGCTTGTTCCTTATTATTTTATAATAAACATAGAATACCAGCATTCGTTAGAGATATAAGAGATATCGGATCATTAGATAATGACATTAATAATAAACTGTAAAATGTTAGATAGCAATAAATATTGAAAATGGTGAAATAATTTTGTGAAATTGCCAGAGAAATTTTTGATGAAAATGAAGAAAGATCAATTAATTGTCTTGCAGAATTCAAAATTCACTTAGCTATGTACTCCATGATTTTTTTCATTGTCAAGTCTTATCAATTTTAAAAACATAATCAATTCAGCTTTTTTTATTATAATTTGATCTTAATTATCACTATTTCTATTACATGGCGAAAATTCCAAATATTAAAGAATAAAGTTTTGAAGAGGTATTTTTTTTTATTCTTGTATATAATAAAGCGTGTTTAATTAGTGCTAGAAATAAAAAAAAATCAACCAGTAGTATTCTAATAATGTATTAAGCAATACAGTCACTGCACAATTTCTATATGGTTTTAAGTACAATTTGTAACAACAATAATAATTTATAGAAAAAATTTAACAAATACACTTTGGAACTTCATCTCTCAATTATTCAAAAGAAAAAAGCTGAGTAAGTCAATAAAAATCAAAAATAAATTTGAATCTATACATTGTTATTAAATCAAACATTATTTAAATAATATAAAATAAAATTTGTTATCTTTGTTACATTTCTTGTTGTGTTACAAATTGAAACACATGTTTTGCCTCTTTAAGAAGAATCATCACACATAATATTGCAAGGTTCGCAAATATACTAAACAAATATTCCGATTCTCTATTTGTAAAGGCTCGTATTTTTCTGGTCAGAATTTTTATTAAATGGTCAGAATAAATAGTCATAATTTAAATGAAATTAAAAAAAAATCTAGCCTAACCTAACCTACTAACCAAAATTGTTTTTAAATATTCTGACCGTTTATATTTATATTCTGACCAAAAATTGATTTAAATTCTGACCATTTAATTTGTTTCAATTTGTAAAACTTGCGATATGATAAATGACGATTATTCTTAAAAAGATAAAACACCTACGATAAGCTCGACAAGTGAAGTAACAAAGTTATTCAATTAAATTAAATTTCAAATTCAACTTCCACTAATTTGCCGCTGAATCTATCAAAATAACATTTCAATAAGTTATATTTATTAAAAACAGTTTGTGTAAAACAGCATTTTAATACCTATTACAAAGTTTAAACTCATAATTAACAATACATGTTTTACAAATTTATTATATATATTGTCCATTATAAAATAACATTGATACATACATAGTCATAATATATGATAAAATACGATAAAAGCTTTTAGGGTTTTTTCTACAATTAATACAATAAACGTGATTCAATTATCAGCTAAACAATGATATTATTTGCTCAGCCATTCTCTGTATTTTGCGGCAGAGAACAGCTGACCCTGTTGACCTGCGGATTAATGGTAAATTGCAAAGCGAAGGTCGAACAGACATGGAGAGTTATAAATGAACCATTCAAAGAGAATTAAATTATAAATGATACTTGTAATAATTATTTTTAAGAAGAATTATAAATGGGTTCAACCCATATCAATTTGCAATCAATCATGTTACATTTTAGCTTAAGTCACAACAATATGCTAAAGTGTACTTAACTGTTTTTTTTCTCGCAATAATTCTCGCAATAAAGGAACAACGTGTAAATAATGATAGAATAAAAGACGTAGACAAATAAGAAGGATCAATTACTGGAAAAAGCTCAATTAGAAATTTGGAATACTTTACTCATTTTTATTTTTGCACAATAATTTCTAAGGAAAATAAATACATTTAAAATTCTATTTTTTTATCCGTGTTTGCTCCCATTGTAGACCATATGGCATCCTAATAAAGGTATCTCAACAAAAGTTTTCTACGAGAACTGTTTGTTACTCAGTCGCTCAACCTCTCTTTTTTAAAGAAAGTAGTATGAATAGAAGGATAAGGCTAAGAATATACTAGTGGTAGACTAATCGCTCTCGCTACATCCAGTTATTAACATTTCCCTTACGGTGCTAAAAAATACTTCCATACGTTGCTGGCCCTTTCAGAACCAATAGATTAACATGTTTTTGAAAATATACTTCTTGGATTTTTACCGTCCTTCAAAGGGTAGTAAATGTTAAAACATGTTTTTTCACTTGGTTCTTTAAGGACCAGCAACATATCAGAAGTACTTTTAGCACCATAAGTAAGTGTTAAAGTATCGGAAAAGTGGGAGTGTATTTTTAGATTCATGCCTTCGAACAAAAATCGATAAATCTGTTGAAAAAATACTATTCGTACTAGTCCGTACTTGAACCAGTGAGATCCGGCACGGAAGCCAACAACGCTTACCGCTGCGCCATAGCCATCGTAAACTATTACTCTTGTACTTTTTCTAAGCAATGTTAACAAATCCATGCATTTAAAGCACTACAGGTATATCAAATTGATCGCTATTTAATATCTACCACTTAAACACGAGAGTTAAAAGCGCATATATTTAATGAAATTTAAATATATACATTAACAGCCAAGGCGCCAAATATTTAGAGTCAAACGGGCTCAACTCTAGGAGAAAAAACTTTTATAAATATTCATGTGTAAGATCTTAAATTGAAAATGATTTTGATTTTGGTGGGACTAGAACCTACACTCACCTGATAAAGTTGAACTCTTACCACTATGCTACTGAACCCGACTTTGTAGCAACGGTTGTTTTGCATTTTCGTCCGCGTGAGGTTAATAACAGTTATCGTTAGTAAACGTGCGAGGATGTGCCTGGTCGTTTATGTTTATACCGTAAAAACAAGATATGAAACCTAATGTAAGAGTATATTATATTAGTTTTACTGTAAGCGATTATGAATATAATATCAATCATTAATGATACGTACATAAATTTGTTTTTATTTATACATATAATTTTTATACTTTAAAATATTGATGTAAACTATTACACATATTTTTACCAATTATTTCAACAACCCTCACTGAGGAGTTGGCTTGACTCTTTTATATATTTTAAATGACGATTTCATGTATATGCGTAGAATTACATCTTATCTGTTAATAAATTATACAATTGCATTACATTATACGTTTTAATAGTTGCGTAGTTATTTTCATAAATATCACGTTAAGAGAAAACGTTATTAAAATAGAGCCATAGATGAGGAGTGTGGTAAGTTTGTAAAGCGTGCAAGCAATATTGAATACTAATGACGCCTCAATTAAGAAAAAATATCGCTTGATTAAATGTATGTTAAATACTCTTTGATATCAATACATTAACATTAACTGCATATTGGCTATGCATAATCCTTGTTAGGATAATGATCAATAATTAAAATCTAACTTCTAATAATGTTATTATAATAATGTAGAACGTGTTTATGATGTGCAGTGAATCGCTGTCTCCTTACTTTTGGAAACATTTTATTTTATTTAGTACTCCTTGCAGACTTATTTAGTACTTATTGGCCAGTAAAGAATCATAAATTTTATCTTATAATAATTTATGTTATATTTCTTGTTTGTGTATACAAAGGTTTTATAATTAAATTTACTTTAAAACACTTTCAAGACACTTGCCAGTCTTCTCACTTTTTTTTATTATTTTTAACAAAAAAATAAGGGATTGATTATTTTACTCTCTTGTCTCCAAGTTCCTGACAATTCGCTACCGATATAATTTAAACTTTTAAACTAAAATACACTTTTTTAAATGCGTTCAGTGAACAATAAATTATATACACATACAAGCTTCTAATATTTACACAATTTTATTGGTTCGTGGTATTTAAACTGATACTAGTGTTCATTTTTGCTTTTTTATATGGCATATTCTGCAGAGAAATACCATTTAATGTATTTTTACTGTTTGTCGATAATACTAACATTAAAATAACAAAATTGATATAAAAAAAATCAATGAGAATAAAAATTCATTCGAAACATGAAGCGGTAGTTCGTTATTTGCTAGTTACAAAGGTATTTATTATAATTATAAAAAATACTTCTAAAATGGACGGTAGTGATTTTATACAATAAAATATTGCTGAGTGTACAATATGAAATATGTTTGTATACAACATGTATTTTCACAGTAATCTTTAAAAAAACGGATTTTTTTCTTTTGCAAAAATGAGTAATGTATTTTTTTCATATGGATGCTAAATGATTATGACGAATGGTGAATAAGTGAAGGTGAAAAATGAACGTGATTATCATGCGAAATGATTTCAGAGCTGCATTGATGTAACATAACAAGCTTTGTACGAAATGATAAAAAAAAATATATTTATATTGAGCTCGCACAATGAACACATTTTTTTGTAACATAAATTTTATAAATAGCTTCAAACCATACCAGCTACCTGAAATGAAATACGTGATGTATTTTGAGTTCTTGCTAAACGCCATTCATAATTCCCTTCATTTAATTGATTACAATACTCGTACGAATTTTGCATAGCTAATAAACAATTAAAATTGATTACTTTGAAAAAATATGTTTTTTCTTAATCTTCAGACTGAAATTAAGTTTTAAATTATTTTAAAAAGAGATAAACAAGTGAGGAAGAGCCAATATACACACTTTGCAACGTTAGTAGTGCAAGAATTTATCGGTTTTCGTACATTGATTACAATTTTAAAAAACAATCGTGTACTTTTGCATGTTTTATAAATAATTTATTTATCCATTATACTGTATTTTTACTTGAGATTAAAATTAATATTTTTATATTTTGCGACATCCAGAGAATTTAATTTAAAAAACATATGCTTTTGCATGTTTTGCAAAATGTGTAGTAATCGGTTTTTGTTTCAAAGCAGCTCATATGTATTATTATTTGATATGAACATGAATTTTGTACATACAAATAATCACGGATTATTTTAAGTAATAGTGATAGTAGAGAATTCGTGTATGACTTTTAAACAAAGGATTGATTATTTCTTTCGAATTTTAGAAAGTGGTGACACTTGCATTTTCTCTTTATCATGACCGACTTTGCCATGTTGACCATAGTGCAAAAATAGCTCACTACGTCACCGGGTAAGTGGACATCTCGCTCCCTTTTTAACGACCACGATAAACGGATTTAACGATCGTTCACTGCTACAACCGGAGTTGTTACGCGAGCTATTTCTACTACATTATGGCCCACGGGGTTTTGATAAAATACAACCATTTCCATTATATTGCGACTAACAGCCAAACGATGTTCTACGGTCTAAACACTTTAATACAATATGACAAGGATTATAGTGATGTGACAAATATTTTAATTGATTAACACAGATATTAAAATTTTAATTAAAGCGTCTCGCGACATTATGTGTGGACTGCTTTGAAACAAATTGAACATAAATTTGAATCGTTCAAATTATGTACATTGACGGATAAACTTGAAAACATCCGTGCTTGAAGTTCATCCGTGCGCTGGAACGCCTGAAGATGTCAAAAGGCGAAACCCGAGTCGTTAGTGACAAAACTTGTATGAATTTACATAGTTTGAACGATTCAAATCGTATACGAATTGGTTAAGTTCCACAATATCTACGTTTGTCTACAAAATGATTTATCAATAAATAATCAAATATTTCATAAGCTATCTTTGTCTATCAACTACGTATAATTTTGTGATTAAACTTGCGACGAGTGTTTCGTTTCTTTAAGATGTTTCGTTGTTTTCATAATAAACTATTTTTAATTTTAATAATAAACAAATGGTTTCTTAATTTACTGCGTCTACACTTTTCCGAATGAAAGACCTTTTTACGCGATGTACATCCTTTATCATTTGCAATATGTGAATTATAATTCGACACGCAGAATAGATCCAATTATATGCCGTAAATATAATCGTTTCGTTATTTTGCGTAGGCGATATGCAATAAAGTGTAGAGATTAATTTGCAAATGGCTTCATATCGGGTGTTGCATTACCGTCAGTTGATATGCAGCCTCTAGCTAACATAAATTCAAAAAAATGAATAAATAATTTTGTACCTTTTTTGAAATTATAAAAAATCGCAGCATTTCATAAAAATAACATGTCGTTACAAGATTATTATTAATTTATTAAATGAATATATTTATTTTAAAAAATCAAAATAAAATTGGTTTAAATATTTAGAATATATATTAAAAAAATGTATTAAGACGAATTTAATTATACATTTGCCTGAATTTCTTTCTGGCAACCGTTTGTGCAGTGGCGGTCGGTCAATGTGGCATTGGATCAATGCACCCCTTGTATATGCAGGGGCGGTTATATTTCATGAAATAATATTCAAACATAACATTTATAACATTCGCTCATTTTAAATTCTTCATATATTTATTATCTAAAATAAAATAAAATAAAATGTTCTAAAATATTTATTATCAACAATAAAATACACGAAGAATTTTAAAGGAATGTAAGGTATAAATGATATGTTTGAATATTATTTCATGAAATATAACCACCCCTGCATATACATACAAGATTGATCTAATGCCACATTGACCGGTCGCCACTGCTCTTATGAATAGCTCATTCTGAAAAACGTGTTATTATTTATGGTTGTCAGCCATGCCAACTCGCTGACTGAGGAATCTTTTTTGAGTAATTCATTCTAGCATTTTCCATACCGTCTACAAAAAGTCACGTGGTTTATTTTCTTAATAAATAACGCCAGAAAATCAAAAAAATCATCACCAGTGCCTCATTTTAGTTTTTAATTATATTTAAAATAGGCAACTAGCTTGGTGCCATAATTTAAAAGTTAATATGCTTTCAATAAAGAGATAAATCTTAATAAACCGGGAATTCAAAAGATAGATAGAAAAATTTAAGAGACTGATGTACTCAACATTTCATATTTGGAACACTTTTATGATATTGGAAACTAAATTATGATAACTGATATTATTTCAAATAAGTTTATGACGCGGGTTTCTCATTCCATTTTTTAATTCGAGAGCAATTAAATTTGATTCACGTTTTTTATAAGATGCCATATAATGTGTTTTTAAATAACCATGGATAGATAAATTTATGTCAGTATTCATTGTGTAATTTATCAGATGTTTTACGTCTTAATTATTTCATTTGCATATTAATTTGGTGTAACGTGAGCGATTGTATGTAGTCATAATTAATATTGAAAAAAACATCGTAAAGATAATATTGAAAAAAAAATACAGATTATAGATAGGCTAAGCCTAAGGTGTTCTTTTTTGATTTTGTCTAGAGTACAGTTAGCAAAAAAGAAAACACGCGTTTAATTATTTGCACCCCACTTGATAAAATCACGACGTCAAGTTTCATCCCAGAACAAATGCCAATTAATATCATTCGCAAAGGTTACAATCACACTAGTCTCACATTTCACTTGAACGCAGAGGTCCAAACGATGTGGGCGATTGTTTTTTGAACCCAGGTCAGGGGTCAGAGTTATTTTTCACATGCGACCAGGGATGCTCACATGCGATCGAAAAAAACAAAAAATATTTCATGTCATAAGCGGTATCTCACTATCAAATATTTTTATTTTTATGTCATTTACAATGATTACTACATTTTGCTGTGCAGAATTTTAATATAATATTGTATCGTAATTATCAAAAAAAGACGATGCATAAAACAGGAATTGGGTCTTATTTTTTACAGTTGTTTTTATAATTGCTTTTCAATATAAAAACAAAAAAGGATTTTTTATTAGTTTTAAAAAAAATGATTTTATAATTATGTTTCTATTCAATCATTACATCGATAACAAGGAAATTGAGTACAGTGTGGCCTTTTAAAGTTGAATCAGAATATACGCTGGCACTGTCATTTATATTATTTGTTATAATCATTTTTTTTATCCATGTCCGCTCCTAATGTGGAGTAAATGGGCTTCTTATTGAGGTATCTCAACAGACTTTTTTTAAGACAACTGTTTTTTACTCAGTCGCTCAACATCTCTTTTTCAAAGAGAGTAGTAGAGATAGAAAGATAGGGCTAGGACAGGACTAGTGGTTAGTAAATCGTTCTCACTACGCCCAGTTATTGAAGTATCGAAAGAGGAAAGGAAATTTTTAGACATCTCAAGCACCCATGCTTTCAAAAAAATACTGTTCGTACTAGAACTTCGACACGGAAGCCAACAATGCTAACCACTGCACCATAGGACCCGACAAATCAATTAATAGTGTGTTATTAAGATTTAATTTTATTCAGTTCTATAGAACTGTTGTAACAAACAGTTCAGTGATAAATCACACAACCAAAAAAACTTTTTTCACAGTCATCTTTGTTAGAAAAAAAAGAGTTACTAGTTCAGGTACTAATGATCAATTAAATAATCAATGGGTTATTTTAATTCAGGAAATCAACAAAATCATATTTTCAAAATAAATCATACAAAGTGGGCTTCAAAGGAAACAAAACGCATTATCCAACAAATTGTTGAGAGCCACTGTACCGTCACATATTTTTGTGAATACACACTAAGATAGCTTGAAGAGCTCAAATAATAAATAACTCATGGAATCAATATTCATTAGATGAATTTTAATTATAATTGTTTCGGTATTATAAAGCTAAAAAAAGTTTATTAATGTATTTGCGAAATTACCATAATATATTGAAAATACACCATAAATTGGTGACATAACATCACCATTTAAAAACCAATAAAAAATAAAGCTCACCAAAGATTATTTTAATAATTAAAAAAAAATCGTTTGACTATGGAACCTTTAATGGTTCTAAAACTTTGGGTATATATATAACAAAATATCACATTGATAAATGTCATAAAATATTGGGAAAAAAATAAACGGTCAGAGTTTAAATCAATTTTTGGTTAGATTAAAAATATGAACGGTTAGAGTAAAAATATTATACGATCAGATTTTATAACCATTTTGGTTAAGTTAGGTTAGGTTTTTTTTATTTCATTAAAATTCTGACTATTTTATATAAATTCTGACCATAAATTACATATTTATTCTGCCCTCTGTACACTGACCAATATATTATGACCATTTAATATAAATTCTGACCAATGAGATAAAAATTACGACTGAAACTGTATTAAAATTTAGACAGGTTAAATACGAGCTTAAATACGTGTTATCAAAATATGTAAAAGATTTTTTTGAAGAGGTAAGCGACATTAATTGATATATGTATTGGTGTGAAAACAAAAAACTACATTCAGTGAAATAATTAAATATCATTTTTACATAACTTTAATAAAAAAACTCTTAAAAATATATTAATCTTTACATCGCCACTTTATACAAAATATGGCCAACACAAAACTATGGCTTTATCAATTAAATGACTGAGCATTTTTGAATTATTGCCACTATTATTACGCCCACATATATTATTTTCACCGGCCACTCGAGTGAGTTTTGCGGATATGTGAATCAGACTCATTGTGTAATATCGCTTCTCGGCGTTCGTAGCTCGTAGCCTGCGGGTTAGAGTTCTTTGACCCCTATTTATTAAGGCTGTATTGTATTTACATATTTTTTATCTACTCTAAGATGACTTTAGTTTAATCGCCATTATAAAATATGAATAGTCGACGCCGCCAAACCATAGGAGTTTATTGTTACGGCCATTTTAACGGCTACGAATTTAAATTTGAATTTTTATATAACATGTTTCCTCGTACTGATTACTATAATAAATATAACAAGCACGATAGCTTGGTCCTTGGCGAAGTAGCAATGAACATATAAAAAAATGGTATGTTTTGTACGCATAATTACATGGATTATAATTCGACCACCATTCTACGGTTATACTAGAATTTCACCAACGAAAGTTGAACCTTGAATAAAAACAGGAAGAAAAGACAGAATTATATGTGTAAGAACGACATTTAGAGTTGTTTCTCTTTAAGACGTATATTCTTGTCTTCTACGTCCACTCTCTTTCCATGATCCAACTTATGATATATTAGTGATACGCATATATTATCATACCATTTTTATGACGATTCACAATACATTTGTTTAATAAATTTGTTTTGTCAAAATTTAGACGAAACAAAAATAACAATGTACATCAATAATGTTACTCGGAAGACAGACGCAGTTACTTTTGTTTCGTCAAAAAATTTCACATAGGACTTTATAGTACTCGGGTTGTGATTTTTCAACAGTTACATAATATATTGTAATATATATATGTTTCCGGTAATTTTCCACGTTAAGGCAAATCACATCTTAAAAATTTGTGTTCAATTCGTAAATCAATTTTATAAGCGAGCTTCCAAAGTTTACCGTTAATGTGTTCAATGTTGATACTTGGTGAATAAGGACTACATTAAAAAAATTAAGCAGACTTTTGTACTGATTCTACATTGAGTTAATATGATAGGGACCAGTTTCGTTCATGCCGAGCATTTTCAACTAATTCTCAACAGTTGAAAACGCTCTTCATGATCAAAACAGATCATGATTAGGGCATTCCATCTTGGGATTCGCGATCCCGTAATCCCGGGATCCCGGTCAATTTTCTGATCCCGAAATCCCAGGATTGACATGGTCGCGATCCCGGGATTTCGGGATTGAGAAATTTTGAGTAAATCCCGAAAAGTGAGACGAAATTGGCAAATTGTGGATTTCAAATTCCTCGGCGAGCTAAAAAAAAAAAAAAAGAAGTTTTGTGAAAATCTTGGGAAAAAGTATACCAAAATGGAAAAAGGCTCCGGGATTGGATATGATCATATTAAATACAATATATTTGGAGTTAGTACAAAAGAGTGTTCTAAGCTCTAAAACGTTAAAGGCAAGGAAAATTGTTAAAAGTTTAATATAATGTAATACAAACTTTATTCCTAACAGAAATCGAATGACCTTTCCGAGCTTCGCAAACCGCAATGAATGCGTCGTGGGTACAAGGCAGGCGGATGGAGGCTTTGCCGCATCGCTGTCGAGTTGAATCGCAAGTGCGCAAGGTCACCGGCGTCTGGCGCATGACCCCAGAAGCCTCCTTCCCACACCCTCGCGAAACAACCACAGTCACCACTCTAGCCTATATTTCAAATGAAAAACACCTGTTTTGCAGTGGTTTGCATAGTTGTTTTGCAAAAGAACACAATTTTACTAGCCAATGAATAGAATGTCTTCAACGTTGAGCTCATATGATGAGTGGTTTTTTGTCCTGAAATATTTCATCTCATGTAACTTAACCACTCAATTAAAAAATATCCACTTACAAATTAATTGACTGTATAATTTGCCGTAAAACTACTTTCGTTCGTAAGTAACATTAAGTCTTATTTTAAAAAGCTACTTTAGATTTTTTATACAAGGTAACAAAAGCTAAGGTGTAAAGGCAATAAATATTTTTTGAATGTTGATAGTGGTTAATGCAAGTAACATTTTTAAGAAAAAGTGAAACGTAGTAAAAAAAACTATACACCCATTGCGGTTTTGGCATATTTTTTAATCCATACCCGCTCCCAATGTGACCTCTTGATGAAGGTTTTTTTCTACGAGAACTGTTTGTTACTCATTCGCTCAATCTTTTTTTAAAAGTGAAGTCATAATATAAACATAAAAATATCATTTTCCTTTACATTTAAAGGAGTATTTCAACAAAGAGATACTTTCGTGCTTTATCGATAAAGCATTATTGACACAGCGGACTAAATTTTAATCCGTAGATAATAAATAGGTAATGAATATAAAAAATTCTTACGTGTATTTGTGTTTTATTCTTTCAGCTTAAATAAAGTACTGTGAATTAAGAAAAACACAATATTCTTTTGTATTTATTTCCACTTTTATTTACCAAGATCAGGACCGGCTTCGCTCATGGCGAGCATTATCAACTGATGCGAATTTAACAGTGCTATTTCTACAAAAACAAATAAATAACATTGTTAAATTCTATTTCCTATCGGTTGATAACGTGCGCCATTAGCGAACCTGATCTTGATTTTGGTAAATAAATATGAAAATAAGTACAAAAGAATATTGTGTTTTTCTTAATATAATGCCTTTCCACCAATGATTTGACAGAGAACACCCTAAAAGTTCTGTGAAATTACTCTGTTACATATTTTCTACGGAGTTTGTAAGTTTGTAATGCAATCTAATGATTGTGTTACAAACTTTATGTAACTTAATGAAATTTTGTTATCTTCCACGTACCATTAAAGTGAACGGTAGAAGATGAATCTATACTGGATTATACAACGGTGCTCATTGATTTTTGGTGTTGAATCTCACATTTCAAAACGTTTTAAGCACAGTATGGGCGTATCTAATAAGTTTCGTGATAGGCATCATCAAATGTGGAAATTATCTGCCTTTCGCATTTATCTAGTCGCACTTTATCGTTGCGATAAATCAAAAAACGTTTATTCTATGAAAACCAAAGAGCCGCCCAGCCATTAAACTGTTTCGATACTTACTTAGAAGGAGAAACCAATTTTAATAGTGTACGTGATGCTATTACAGTATATTATGTAAAAACTATCCGGATTTGCCGACGAATTTCATTAATTACGGAAAAGTTTTATCACGATTTTAGTGGGTAAAATTTACGAAATAATTGCCACGTTTAACAACTGATTCAGTTTTTTATTATTTTGCAGTAAATTTACCTTGAGAGCTTGTCTTTGCCCCCTGAACTTATAGACAAGTATGTATTCTTATTTTTACGTTTCAAACGAATGAGAGCTGTATTCTCACTTATCTAAAAGACAAGAAAATTAATAAATAATTCTACTTACAATGATAGTTTTTTTTATTTTATTTAAATTAAAAATATTTTAGCATTACAGCTAATGCCAATGCGCCAAATATTTTTTAATTAAATGATAATACGAGAAAAACTCGATGAAAATTTATTATAAGTCACTCGAGGTCAAATCGAGGTAAATTGACATCACAAAAACCCACGTCTTATGTATCAAATTTACATTTGACATTGACCTTACCGGGACTCAAACGCAGACCCACCTGGTCGGTAGATGCCATTTTTACTGTTAAAGCGCCGTACATTACTAGTCTAAAAAAAGTCACCTGGCACTGTTATTACTGTTATAAATAATGCATACATCTGATATATAATAAAAATAGCTTGAAAATAAAAATCCCTGATTTTGTAACACCAATTACGCGAATTCTTGTGATTAAAATGTATTTTAGTTGTGTAAACTAGGATGGAGTGAAATTGGCAACAGAAATACCTAAATAAAAAAATAAACAAACGGCATTATCAATACAATTAAATGCGGAGATATGAGTCAGTTAAAACGTATTTTTGATATTGAGACACCTAGAAAACATATAACGTTTTTATTTCTAAAATTTTATTGTATGTTATGTAAGCATGTGAGTATTCGAATAAGCTTAAAAGTTCGCAGCATTAATGGTTTAACAGAGCAAAGATAGATATTTGAAGTGACAATACTGGAAACAGGCAATGAGAAATTCAATTGAAAAAGTTATCATCATGTCTTATGTTGCTATAAGATTTGTTTTTTCTGCTGTGTATGTGTTAAATTATAGTATTGCTATGTTGCTTATTAGGAATAGAACAAATGAAGGAAATCATTAACCTCCCCTTATCTCCGTTTGGACAACATCTTAATCGCCATAGAAGAAGTCGTCGCAAGAAAAAGAAGAGGCACTGCCAACTCGTTTGCAATATCCGTCCATAGAAATATCCTAATAAGGAACTAGGTAGAGACTTTAACTCCATGTTAAATACTGAACCACATTCCATTTGTTGGCAGTAATAAGGAAACTATTGCTAACGATAGTTAGCTGAGATGCAGTAATACATACGATGCTATCAAACAGAGAAGTAAAAATTAAAGATACCAGAAGCTAAACAGATTATAATGGACAGTGATACTAAAAAATAATTTTATTTTATTATATAGTTTAAGGCAAATGCCAGCCACGGAAATGTAATATTTGTAATGTTTTAAGCGGCCACGTTTTGAATCATAATAAGAATTACTTATATAAAATAATTATTTTTTATAATAGTAACGTTTTTTTAAAAAAAGCCACATTTTTTTTAATTTTCATGCCTTAAAGGCATTGAAGATTTTTTTACTATTTTAAGATTATTTTTTTAAATTCATGTTTATATTGCTATAAAATTCAAAAAGTTGGAACGTTTACAAGCTTTTTGTATTATGACTTAAGTTGGTAGAGGTTTTGAAAATACTACAGGATATTTTGTGATTAGCTTTGGCAGAAATATGCCACACTACAAAATAAAGAACCCATTTTTGTTGAAAACGTTAGCGAACTTTCAGCTAAATCTTGATTTAAAATTCAATTCACTTATAGTATATCTTGAAAAAGAAAATATTTTTTGTAATCAATTTTATCATAAACGAAAGAAAAGGATCAAGTCGTATTTACAATTTAATAAATACAATTAATTATTGTGGACTTCCGTGCCAGACCTCAGGGATTCGAGTCCCAGTACAAGCGAGATTTCTGTTCAAAGGCATGGGTGTTTGTGATGTTCCTATCACCGTTTCCGATCCTTTAACAACTTGGTAGAGAGAGCGATTAGTTTACTACTTGTCCTGTCTTAGTCTTATCCTTCGATCCTTACCAATTTATTTTTTGAAAAAAAGAGAGGTTTAGCGACTGAATAATTAACAATTTACGTAGAAGAGTTGAGATACCTCTATTAGGAGGTCATATGCTTCACATTGGGAGTGGACATAAATAAAAAAAATATTGTTAAATGTATTTTTTTAAAATTATGTAATATGAATAAACTATTTCTAAAATTATGCTTGAAAAATTAATACGCTTAAGTAGTCGTGGAGCATGTTTTGATCACTTAATAATCGCCAATCGTTTGATAATCACGATTTTCGCCTGACTTCATAGTGTTATTATAAAGTTTATTACCCCGTTGAGCCTCGCTTAAAGTGCCAAGTTCAAAATCGACTTGATATTTTAACCTGCACCTATGTGGCCTATATCGCCAAATGCATTTGTAAAGGGACACGCAACAAGTGATTTTAATTCACATCATCTCATCGGTTGAAAATGAATAATTTACTCACAAACATTAATTTATCAAACTTGTTTCCAGTTAAAATTTCATGATTTATATTGAAAGTGGAATGTTTTTTCGGAAGGACTTTTTGAAATTAAAATTAGCAACATAAAATTCAATCTAGGAATCTGTAATCAACGATTTTTTATTTGAAATCGTCTTAATATAGGTCAGTCGTGGGAAACCTGCGGCTTTTTGACTTGATCGGCCAATTTCGTTAATTTTTGTATTCCTGAGAAAAATAAGGTCCCACTGTGACGATGGCCATATATATATATATCATGTATATAAATAACTTATATATATAAAGAATGTATGTCAACTATCAATATGCAGTGTTTGGCAAAACACACAGTCAGCATGACTGCACGGGTAGCATGTGAAGTGAAGGTTATGCTGTGTGGACAGTATTGAGTGTCGATGGATGCAACATGAGAACTATTGTTAATGACGAAACCTCGAATTATGAAAGAATGTATCAATATGCAATATTTGGCAAAACGCACAGTCAGCATGACTGCACGGGTAACATGTAAAGTAAAAGTTATGCTGTGTGGACAATATTGAGTATCGATAGATGCAACATAATAACTATTGTTAATGACAAAACCTCGAATTATGAAAGCAAAATAGAATTAAAATATAGAATTTTGTTAACGTAGCATTTAAGAAATTAGTATAAATAATTGGGAAAATCAATAAAGAAAGTTACTTCAGAGTCAGAAATCAACCCAACAAGAACGTTTTATTTCTTATAAGAAAATGAAGCCTGAACCTGAGTTAGAACGGCGAGCGTTACACCACGTTGGTAATTTCGGAAATCCGCAAATTTCTGCGCTTTAGAAATTGGCATGAAATTGTTGCCGGCCAAAGATTCCCTACTCAATTTCCCTGTCAATGTTTACTGCGGCTTTATGTTGAATAAGATGAATAAATGTGATCTTTAGAGAAAGAAAGATTCCCCACCCCTGATATAATGAAAAACAAAATAATAATTTTTTTATGAAAACAATATGCATGTATTTAAAAAAAAGAACTTAGAAGATTTACTATTAATAGCTTGCAGTCAATCTATGTAAAGGATTATGAGTCAGCCACTCCCTGCAACCAACTGTCTTGAAAAAAGAAAGACATGTTTCTAACTCAAGTAAGTAAGCATCCATGTAAAGTTGATTGTGTTTTCCTGGTTTCATATCCCTTGCGGAGTACGCACGCAAAGATCGTGATTTATTCGCGCAGGCTTTCGTGGAAGCTCCGGTACGCCGAAAGCTCATCACGACTGGCAAATCAAATTCGCTTTAAGGCTTCGCTCTGCGAGGCTAATGCGCCGACTACGCGTGGGCAGAGCTTAATGTACACGTATAAATATTTGCATAGCATCATCGGCGTGTCTACATATTGCATGAACTTTGAAAGGTTTCTCAAAGAAGAATTTAACACGGTTTCATATTCGATATAAACGAATCTGTCAGTTTAATACGAGTCTGGCTGCGAAAAACACACCAGTACATATATTACAGTCATTAGTTTTAAATATTTATGAAGCTTTTATTAAACCTTTATTAATCAACTTTATCGTAGGAAATTTTTCAAACAATGAACCTGGTTAATTCATGCAGAACGTAAAAAAACATGAAACGTTATAATAAATATACATTCGTTGATGCTTATTGTAACTTATTGTATCTATATAAAATAAATTAGATAAATATATTTCTCATAACTGATACAAATTGCGTTTACTACAGATATTAAATTTAAAATTGTTAAAAATAAATAACGGAAACTTTAATTATTTTATTCAAGTTCAACTGAAAATAACACGACATCGTGAAACTGATATCGCAAGGAAATTAAGCTGATTCATTTTCATTTCTAAGCAGAGCACTAATTAGATAATTGAAATTATCGAATAATCTAAATAATTTTAACGCTATTCGTTAACTATTATCAAATTAAACAGGTTACGATTGGACGGCAGTTATAGCTATTTCACATTCTAAAAGAAGACTCCGGAAAACAATAATGACAAAATGAAATTAATTTTACACATCATTCTTGTTTCTAAGGAATATTTTTTTTTTTGCTTATTTTATTTGAAAATAGAATTTTGATTTCCATAAATTCTTATCATCGTCAATGTAAATTAGTATTCAAAATTCAATTTTTCATTAAATAAATAGGTAAAACGTGTTCGAAATTCTTTTGACATTGTTTTCTTTGATATAATTTAAATTTCGATAATGTACATATTTTTATACAGAGAGATATTATTATATTGAAGTATACTTTTCAAATGTGTGATGCAATAATTTATGCTTGATGTATTGAAATATGAACTTCTATTTTGGGCATCCAATACTTTTTATTATTTCTATTATGCTTATCATACATGCTATACATCAAACATCTCTCTTGTTCCTCACAACAGGCCAATTCGGTAGGAAATGAAATGCCAAAAATATGACAGATCTATTACCGAATGTATTATGCAAATCTTGTTTTTTATTACACACACGGTGAGTAACAAATTGGATCTGTCATTTAAAATGTCACATGGATAGTGATAAATTGTATTTCACAGTCATTTTTAACAAACAATATTTTACACAATAGAATTTATGTAATTTAATGTTGAGGCTAGAACCATTTTTGAACGTAATGGTTAAATGGATTGATTACTCAGCCAAATCAAAAACGAAATTAAATCACCAAATGAACTTACCACTCTCAAAGCTCGGCCATTTTTTTTCTTGGATTATGTACGAAGAGAAAAATATTACCTGAAACAAACAATAAAATAATTAGTATACACACCATTTTGTTTTATTTTTACATCGATATTTTTAGACATTCTTAAAAATAAAATTATCAAAACAATGGTAATATACAAAATTTAAAAAATACCAATACTGCCGTGCTAATTAATGATAAGTTTTTGTATGTTGAATTATTTCGACATCAAAAAATCGTACTTCGAGTTTTTTTTATAGTTCGTGAAAGAGTCGAACAAATGATTTTTATATTAAAAATCATCATGCTTTATAAGTGGATAGCAATCCATAGTCAAATGAGTAATAAATTTGAATCGTTCAAATTATTTACATTCACAAAAGTTTTGACACTAACGACCCTGGTTTTACTTTCGGCATATTCAGGCCTTCAAGTGCACGGATGGACTTGAACTGACTAAGAAGTAATTCTATGGAGTAAGTCGAGATCACTTTATCTATATTTCCATGACTGTACGTACAGTCGTGAAAAAAGGCGACTCCTACTCTGATTTGATAAAAGATGCATAATTGCTTGTTTTATTGTCTTTCAGTTTTTTTAGTTTCAACTAGCACTGCATTATTAATTTTAATTTAATTAAAAAAAAAAAAAGGAATCAGAGACACCCATCTTCTACGACTCCGACAGCGACTTTACAGCTATGCTATTTTTACAAACTATTGTATGTTCAGCTATTTTTCAAAAAATATTTTAATCAGGGCTATGGAATCGGAGTTGGAGTTAGGAGTCGTGGAATCAGGGGTTCTATCCAGAGATGGAATCAGAAAAATATTACGACTTAGACCCATTTAAAAAATATATATTTAATGTTATGTATTTAAGACACAAAAGTTTAAAGTGCTGTCACTGCATACAATAGTAACTAAAGAAGATCTTATGGTATACATGTATTTTTATCCATGTCCGCTCCCAGTGTGAAGCATATGGCCTTCTAATGAAGGTATCTCAATAGAAGTTTTTTTCTACGAAAACTGTTTGTTACTCAGTCGCTCAACCTTACTTTTTTTTCTAATGTGAGTAGTAGAGAAAAAAAGATAAGGCTAGAACAAGACTAGTAGTTAACTAATCGCTTTTGCTACACTGAGTAATTAATGGATCAGAAGGATGAGATGATAAGAATTAATGTGAATTGACATCACAAACACCTAGTCTTTGATCACAACTTTGAATTGAATAATTTTAAAATTCACTTTGATCTCACCGGGAATTTAGTCTAGACCTGCGTGATCGGTAGAGCAAGCTCTAACCAACTGGGCCACAGCAGGCGACATACATGTATACTAATCAAAATGAAATGATTCAAAAATTTCTTTCGTCGGAGTAGTCTTTTTTTCTACCCGACTCCACAGCCCTGATTTTAACAACCAGTTTTTATAACATTGATATTATGTCATAAAATAAAAAAAAAACTTTAATTTCATTACATGAACATTTCGTCTTCGATCACTTACTAATAATAGCAAACACAGCAACTCTCTTTTGTCCAGAGACTCGCCATACAAAACCAGTATAATTCAATTAAGTTTCAAAGTCGTTACGTTGATTGCAGACTTCAGTATAATTAGTTGTTGCGAAAACACAATAAAGAAAGACTCAAGTATATGTCGGCTACCAGCATTACATTTGACAATGCGGAAACATCGATTCTGCTATTTCAGTTGTTCATCAACTGTGACACGCACAACACTGTTCGTTATAATTAAAAAATCAGTTATATGCTCTGAAAAAATATAAAGTCAAAGCTGAGAAAGTTTGCCGGTAGATTAATCAAAAACAAAAAAGTTACGTTATTAAAAAGCCTTTGACATTTCAAAACATTAAAAGAAGATATTAATTATATAAATATTATATTATAAACAATAATATTGAGAATCAAAAATACCCAATCAATTTGTGCATGATTGATAATATTACTTTCTTTTCATTTCCCCAGTCTTTTTAGATTTTGTTGGTTGATGGTAAACAAACTACAGTAAAACCCCTATTTACACTATAGTCGGGACCGTGTAATTGGGGGTAGTGTAATTGAGGGTGTGAATCTCATACAAAATGAGGGATTTGGTTTTTTTCCGCGGAAAACGCAAAACTAAATTTCCCTTAGTTTTGCAAAAAAAAAAGTATGGACGACATATTTAGTTTTTGTAGTAGTAAATATCCCGCACACAGACAGACGCCCAGCTATGCGTGTATAGCCTGGCACGTGTTGAATACACAGACGCTAGCCAACATTTGACTGTATGCGTGGCACAGACGACCGTCTCTTAGTAACGACACTGGAATGCGACCGTGCAATTGGGGGATTTGCGATGAAAATTCCAAGTCAGCGCGTAATTCGGGGTAGTGTAATTGGGGGTTCCACTGTATTCATTAAATTACATATCTTAATTTGATATTTTTTAACATATTGAGATATCGTCGACTTGGATAAACAATGTTCCATCAGAAAAAAACTAAAACTGTGCAGAAGAAGCAATTTAAGATTTCAGAAGACGTAACATTTTGCAAAAACGTTATTTTAGATTCAAAGTATTTATAATTAAAAATATAATCAGAATTAAATGTATATCTTACGTATTAATTTTATTTCAGTGTCGTAGTTACATTAGCATATTACGAATAGACGAATCTGCAGATAGAACTTCGGTAATCTTAAATTCTCTTATATGGCTGAAAGAAATCTGCAAATATAGAACCTTGGTGCAATAATTCGTGTTGGTATCGGCCATTTTTTAAATTCTATAATCAATCTGTATGCGGATTTAACTAACTCAACAATATTGTGTCTCCCTCTCTCTTAGGTACGTTACGATATTTGTTTCATGTGTTTGGAATACCCGTAATAAGCATATTTATACATCCATATAAATTCGTTACACGCTAATTTTTTAATTATGCATTCAGATGGAACTTTAGTGCTTTAAAAAATTCGTATGTTTTTTAGATTAAACATTTTTCTTTTTTGAATATTGATAGGTTGAATGAGAATTTGAATATTTTTTTAAATGTATATAGAACCATATTTGGAATGCATTAAAAAGTCATTTTGTGAAAAAAGTGCAGATGGAACCATGTTTACCCAAAACGACAATATCATAATCAGCCAGAAAATTGCAGATCTGCGCCTTTTTACGTATAATAAAAACACATATAAATTTATTTTTGTAGCTAAAAAACTTATATAATAAAAGACAATTAATGAATTTTTTAAACGAAGTGAACTTTATACCGTGCTATTACTGTTTCAATTGTCACGGACTACCTTCATATCAACAATCAAATAGTGTCTGATTTTTTATTAAATATTATTAAGCAGTTTTATAAATAATTCTTATAATACTCAATTAATTTATAGATTTCTATTCGAAGACATACATTTTTGTAATGTCCAAAATTCTTTCCCACCCATCCAATCTTTAAAAAAAATTGGAGCAAGTGATTAGCTAATCATTTGTTGTGTCCTATCTTTATTATTATATGTTCCTCTTCTAAAATGAGAGGCTTGACAACAGAGTAACAAGAGTTGAGTTAAGTTTGAAATGCTTAACATTGGGAGCGGACATGATGTATTTTTTTGGTCCTTGGGAAAATCATCTTGTTTTGGTCGCTAGAGAGCTTTTGTGTATAATTTCATTTTAATTTTTAACGAAATGAGTCAACAAATAAAGCTTAGTTTTATTGTAATTTTTTCAATAAATATGAGCGCTTCGTAAGTTTGAGAAGCACCGACTAAGTGAGTGTAATGACTAGAGAACTGGCGTACTAATATGTTTACGTATCGAGGTGATCACTTTATACACTCAACTAATACTTTCCCCGAGATGCCTATCTGGGCAATTCGATATTTTCTTGAATCGTAGTTTGCCTGGCCGTAATTTATGACAGTGCTAGAAATAAACTGTTTTTTTTAAACAAGAAATAATTTCATAAATGCCATTCCGATTATGAATTTATCGGGATATTTCTTTTCATTTGGCGGAGGAAACTTTCAAATCAATGTAGATACGGACTCATCATCGTAAACACTAAAAAACCTCCGATGTTTCAAAAACGTTATTGTTCAGGAGACACTTACAACTGACTTTTGAGGGTTAAGAATTGTTTTTTAAACCATCAAAAATATGATTTAATTTAAGATTTCGACTGAAGGTGCTTGGTGGAATTTCAATATTAAATTTGAATCGTTCAAATTATGTACACTCCCACAGATTTTGTCACTAACGACCCGGGTTTCGCCTTTCGGCATCTTCAGGCGTTCAAGCGCACGGATGAACTTGAACTGACCCCGAAACCCGGGTCGTTAGTGACAAAATCTGTGGGAGTGTACATAATTTGAACGATTCAAATCAAAAATATGCTTTGTAGTTTCTTTTTATTCATCATTTCAACTATACGTCTTCTTCGACTCGTAATTATCTGAATATATTATATAACTGCAAACCTAAATTTAAAGTTTAAAAAAATAATAATCACATTATATCATTATGATGAAATATTTTTAATAAGTAGCATCATTTCTTAACACATGGTAGATTTTTAAATTCATCAGAACAGTAGAATCTGTCTGCAATGCCATATTTAATTCATTTAATCGAATTAATCATATGTCATTTATTTTCGCGTTGACTACGTTATATTAAAATGTTTTTTTTAACTATGTTCAATTCCAAAATAGAAAAAAATATTTTTAAGTATAGTAGTAAAACACAGCTTTGAGTTTTTCTTTCTTCTCTTTATATAAATAAAACAATTAGAATACTATTTGAAAATCAATTGGCGAACATTGTTTATTTTTAAACTTAAATTTGATAGATTCGAAGGTGTGAAGCAAGTAATTGATTATAATAAAATTTGACTACTGGATGTGACTGTAACATATAACTTTTATTATTTGATCACGCTTATTGCAAAGGCTGTGTGCTCAAGAATGCATTGTCAGAAACAATGGACAAGACATGTCCTTGTGAGAGATTTCAGATTACAGATGCTGAGTGTCATAGAACTTATTGAACACGATGAATGAATGAATCGACAGCTCTATAGAGTTCGATAAAAAATCATTGCCTAATATAACCTTTACTTTAACATTATTTACAAGGAGGTTTATTATTTGTATTTTTGACATTTATTAATAGCTGTATTCATACGACATAAATCTGTGAATGAATATGAAAGTTAACAAATGTAATTTTCATATACGGCTCATAATGTGTATATTTGATATATTGGTATTTTTTGTAAATCAATAACTTTTTTTTAACCATGTCTGCTCCCAATGTGGAGCATATGGACCCCTAATGGAGCTTATCTTAACAGAAGTCTTTCTACGAGAACTGCTTCTTACTCAGTTGCTCAACCTCTTTTTCCAAAGAGAGTAGGAATATAAGGATAGGGCTAGGACAGGAATATTGGTTAGCTAATCGCTCTTTTTATGCCCCGTTTAAAGGATAGAATGAGTGAGAGGGGGGAATTCAAGACATCACATACATCCATGCCTTTGAACAGAAATTCATAAAACGATTGAAAAATCAATTTATAAAACTATCCGTACCGGGATTTGAACCCGTGCGCTTCGTAGCCGAAGCCAACAACGCTGACCACTCGACCACACAGGCGGCTTCAATAACTTCAGTAAAGAAATATAAAATTTTATACGTCTGATAAAATATTATTTCATTTGAAGACAAGAATAGATATGGCAAAAAATAAATAATCATCCGATCAAAGAACGTCTGTCTTTTTTAAAGGAAATAAGGATAACGATGCGGCTAGAACAGGAATTGTGGTTTATTTATAGCTCTAGTTTTGCCCCGTTAGTTGTAGAATTGGCCTTTACCCTTGTGAGAGGAAATATTTTAGATATCAACAACACCCATGCCTGCGAACAGAAATCGATAAATCGATTGAAGAAAAATACGTTCATACTTTGACTCGAATATGTGAGATCCATCATGAAAGTCTTGTCTATCTTCGAGTGACTTCTGACCAACGTATTTAAAGGGATAGAAAATTGACAAAAGTACTGATGAATTTAGTTATCAAAAGTGTCAAAACTGTTGCAGATGGAATCAGCGTGACATAAAAAGCGCACTAAATCAAGCATTAGACACTAGACACAGACATTAGACACAGGTTCTGGTCACAGAGTAAGTCTATGAACCTAGTATTGTTTTTTTTATAATAACATTAATCTACGGATGTTACAGTACCCGGTATATTGACATTCAAAAGATACCAAAAGATAGGGACATACAGCCAATCTTGCAAATTTTATGCTTTTAATGCAAAATAAAAATAAAATTTAAAACATTTAAAATGACAAAAAGGTACCGGATCGCCTACAGTGTTACATTGGAAAATAATAATGGATTTATAATAAACATTCAACCTAGATACATTTTATTTGGCGCGGCTCTGGTTTGGCGAATCAATCTATTATATTATCTCTAGGAACAGGGTTGCAGGTCCCAGTAGGAGTGTCATAGTCTTTGTTTAGATAGCGAGACAATCGTGGACTAATGTCGCGTAATAATAATTCTTACTATGGCTGCTGTCGGATTTTATAATAAATAATATTAATGCAAAGTTTCTTATACAAAGGCCGAGCGTTGGATTGTGATAAGAGCGGGGTTAAATGTGCCAAATCTGAAGTATTTCAACGCGTTATAAATATGACCGAGGCGATTTTTTAGCATTGTTCTCGTACCTGAATAATTATGTAGTGGACACAAATTCAGTGATACGATAAATGGTAGATATTATAGATTAATTGATTTCAATTATCGGCCGTTATGTAATAGATTTAAATCGTTAAAGTGTATTTACAATTTTAAGCCGAATGGAATGTTGTCATTAGACTTTTTATGGTTTAACAATATAATAGTTATATATGTTTTGTTGAATTTATAAATATCTATACCTATATGTGAGCCCATTAGAGGTGAAGTGAACCAATTGGTATGTTAGAAAAAAATAAGTTAGATGCGTTGTAATATTCTACACATCTTAGAGTATCGTAAAAGTGAAGTAGCCTCAGTTGAAACATATTACAATAGTGTTATCACTGTAAAATAAAAATATGCAATCCACCAAAACACCAAATAAAGACGTGATTGTACTTAAAAGTCCAAGACGTTTTTTACAATTTCACTAGTTGGCTCACGTCACCTCTAGAGGGCCCATATGATAATTCTATTATTCTGAACTGTGTTGTGTTAAATTTTATTTTTAAGTGATCGAAGAAATCATTTATTTTTTCTAAGCAAGCTCGAACCAATACATTTTGAGAAGCATCTCTTATACTGAGTACTGACCCAGGCTAACCAACAAATGTTTTTTAAATAAATAAATAAACATGTGTCACTTAGTTACACAACCAGTATAATAGAACATTTATTATGTTTTACAATTTACACTAAAAAATGTTCACAAATTCAACGCAGAATTCATCGAAAATATTGTTTTTTTTTAATGCCCAAGTAGTGAAAGATCACTTTTCCCGACATCGTATGCGTTTAATAGATTGACTATAATAACCGAAATAACTTATATTTTGACAACAGTGTAATGTTTGACAGATTAAATATGACAACAGTGAATATAGGCGCAATTGTGTATTATCGTTAGTCAAAATATACAAAACGGTGTTCATCCAAAATAAGTATTTAAATCCTTATGCACGTGTGAATAGCGCCTTGCTGGATAATGAAATAAGAACATGAACTAAAATAATTCACTTTACATATTATTTCATCAATAATGACATTGTAATATAATAGTTGTTTAACGTTCTGAAAATTAATAAAGGCATAACAAGAAACATCGACATGAGATCTAAAGATATTTTAAATAAATACCGTAAAGACAGCAGGTCATGATGATAAAAATGACTAATCATGCAAGTGGAGGTTGCAAAACATTAATTATTATTAGTAGATATTGCAATGCATCTCGAGTTTCTGTTTGACTTTCACAAACTTTCAAACATATAAGCCGTTCCATCCATACAAATTAGCTAACCATGAAGTTATTTCAAACACTGACATAATTGAAATAGTTATAGTTTTATTTAAATAAATATATTCGTTCAAATCACAAATCATATTACTATAGTGAGTAATAAAGTATGAAACGAGATTGTTATCTTTTATCCAAATATTTATGGGCTATCTCACAAGGAATATCGTAAAATTCTATTATAGGAATGTTTCTTGGATAATAGATATTGCAGAGCGCTGCGGGAAACATTCAAGATGGAAAATAATAAATTATACCAACTATGGCTTAACGAAAATTCCTACTCAAAATGGATTGTTCAAAATTGTCATTAGAAAACAATATATACCTATTACACAAAAAGCTTTGAATACTCTTTTTGATGGCACATTCAAAAATATTAAATTATTAATAGCTTATTTAGAAATCGAAAGCGTATACTGAAAAAAAAGGTTACACTATTTAAACATTTGATGTCAGACATATAATCAAATTCTTAACGTTGCTGTTTTCGATTGTAGTATTCCTGTGTTCGTAAAGTTTTATTAATTGATTTTTAAATCGAAATAATTTTAGGTTTGTGTTCGTAGAAATAGATGTTTATAATGCCAGAATTGTCGTCTTAATCATCCGATCTTTAAAATATGGTGTATGTAAAGCGATTATCAATATACTATTCTTGATTCTATTTTCCTTTTTTCTCTAAAAACAAAAGGTCGAGTGATTAAAGCAGCTTTTGTAGAACAACTTTAATGATAAGATGATTGATATAGAGCAAAAAAAAAACAATTTGAACGATTAATAAATTTCGATGATTATTAAAAAAAAACACGAACTGATCACATAAAAATCACAAAAACTGCGATTACTGGTAAAGGAAATACGTTGTTTTAACTGCTGATATATTTCAATAAAGTGATAATTACAATAACAATATCACAAGACCGTATGAAACATTTCGGTAGTGTGTTACATTTTCATATAGTACTTTTAATGGATTCGTTTTGATGGAACTTTGTAGAAGTTAATTTTATTATGAAATAACTTAGATTATTCTACGTATTGTGCTACAAACTGTGACACGTGTTTCGTCTCTTTTTGAGGCACCCTAAGACCTTCTTCTTTTTTCAAATGTTTGTTTCAATACGAATGATTTTAATATTAACATTCTGATATATGTATTATAAAAATAAAAACGGGAGGCAAGGAGGGGATGATAGAAAAATAAACAAATATTAAATTTATATCCAATGGCTTAACCCTTCTTAATTGATGCAACTCATTAGTTAATCATTTAGTGACGTAAATGTCATTTGTAGTATTATTATTGTTTTTTGTTTCATATTTTTCATTACATTTTATTACCTTAAGCCGTTTTTTTTAGTTAAAACAATATATTAATACACTGTATCATCCAGAGATATTATAGTATAGGAACAATAAATTTATGCACAATTTAGAATTGCAGTAATGGTTTATGTCCATTCTTTCTTAATTATAAGATTGTCTCATATGACCTATCATAATGATTGGTATTTGAAAGAAGATATTTCAAATATTTGGTAACACAACACGCTGAGATCTTTCTTGGATTAAAAGAAGAAACCTAATGAGATTATTGTTTCGCTGGCGACAGTTTTACAGTAATCTACACTGTAATCTCACGTCAAATGAGAATTTAAGAAGATAATGCCTTGTCAGAGATGATTTCCATGGTGATATTTCATAAAGCTACCTACGCAGAGAAATGTACAGCAGGGTAACATTGAGCTCACGTCATTGGTGCCATCAGATTATAATATATTATTATTAATTGGAACAAAAAAATGAGGACCGTTTGAAAATTACTCTAAATAATAAACAGATACACGTCATAAAATTTAATGATTTTATAAACACACATACGTAGTGTATGACTTTTTTTTAAAGCAATAAGTTGTATACAAACTGACAAAAAAGTTCCTTTTATACTATTTATTTTATTACAAAAGATTGACATATTTTAAATTTTAAACTTTAACAATGAAGAAAGAATTATTTAAAATTGGCTAGGAAGTCAGTTGTAAAGTAAGCTCCGGCAAGCTCTATTTTTAATACATAGAAATAGCATTCGTCGAAACTCACCCACGTCCACGTGGAATATGTTGACATTTGCTAAAAATTTCCCAAATTTTAATGGGGTTTATAATTGACATCATTTGCCACTTATATTTATTAGTCTGGTGATTTTTTAATTGTAATAGGTGTTAAGCATTTTAATTTTGTGTAATTATAATGTAATTTGTAAATCCTTTATATTGTTAATAAATAGTTGTTTACACCTTTTATTTCAATTTAAATTTGTATAAATAGCACTGTTTATATATATTTCTTATCAGTTGATAATGCTCGTGATGAGCAAAACCGGTCCTGAACAAATAAATTTTATGTGGGGAAAAAGTACTAAAAATGTTTTATTATTTTTATTTATACGTCTTAATCAATACCGATTTTACTCAGTAGAAAATAAATAATGAGACACATATAAAGGATATAAACACCTAAAGGGGTAAAATCTCAACGGAAGATAATATCATATAACTGTTTATTATATGACAAGTCACTCATTTTTTTTAAATACAGAGTAAAGATATAAGGATTGCAGTCGCTCTCGCATCTCACCGTTTAAGAATCGGATAGGTGCTAAATAGTTAAGACGTAGCATGCTGTTAACGTTTATACTATAAATATAACCTACCTTGACTGGCACAAATTAAGAGAAAATATAATCATCAATTTGGAAGTTTTATCATTGGTACGTAATTTTATACTCTTTTCGTTAGATTCAGCGAATATTTATTTAATCATTTTCAATATAAATTTGATAATACATAATTTATCTCTATTCAAATATTAGTGATATGTGTCAATTTGTATACAAACAATTAATCAATGTGATTTGTCAATAACTCTTCAAAGAATCCTCACTCAAGTCGGAGGAACGACAACACTCAGCGTCTATCTAACTGCCACGAAAGTCAAAATGTCCCCAAATACTTAAACAGTGGGAGGCGAGACAATGGAATGTTTGGACAATTTATTATTTTAAATGTGAATTGAGACAATGCCTAATAAATTAGACTGGAAAGCGAATTGTCTTTGAGCGAAGGTTTATCAGCCTTTGGCAATGTTTCCAATCCATATCGATACAAACATATTATATTATAATATATTGAATGGATTATTATAAGTCACGGAAAGTAAAACTTAATGGCGTAGAAAGTACAAAATAATTGCTGAATTTGAAGCCGAGTAGTCAAAGCTGTCGTGAGTTTTTTTCTATTTTATTTCATATTTTACAGCGGTTAACACAGGCTCAAATCCTTAAAGGGCGGTTTTATAATTGATTTTGAATCAATTATTACACTTGTGTTCAATTGCATGACTATTTTTGATATTCATTAACCCCTCCGATACATTTTTATGAATAAAGTGTTATAGGAAAATCAATAAGCTGACAACAAGTTATTTCCTATCTCTATTCTTTTATTCAAAAAATCAAATATTCATTAGTACTTATTCCCGCTTTTATTTGTTTAGATCAGGACCGGTTTCGCTCATGACAAGCATTATCATCTTATAATAAAATAAATAATACATAAAAGTTGCAATTACGCCACCCGAGTACTACAAGGTTATATGTGAAAAATTTTGACGAAACAAAAATAGCAATGTATAGCAATAATGGTATTAGGAAGACTGCCACATTGTTACTTCTGCTTTGTCAAAAATTTTCACATAAAACTTTGTAGACTCGGGTCGCGATTAGTACAAATGTATATTTTTTTAACGTCATATTATGCCTTTCCTGCAAGTATTAACAGTGAACAACTATCGTTTTTATTTTTAAATTCTTCAAAAAAGAGATGTTAAGCAACTTATTACATTAAGTTTTCGTTAAACTACTTACATGTGTTGAATTGGTCTGGTTGTTGTCGGTCTTTACGACAACTTGATTAAGTATTAAGCAATTTAGCCAATACAAAATAAACAATATCATGTCTTATGAAATATAAGTGTACCTAAACTCATAAAAGTTGTTTCATAATTCATATAACATCTTTATTTATGTACACTATAATGCAAGCACCTAGGTTGTGAGGGTTTTTATCGGACATTCCCGATAAAAAATAAAGCACACTCAACGTTTTCCCACTCACTGTAATACACCTAGGTTGGTTAAATGTTAAGTTCTCTTTGTGCTGGAGGATAATCATGATATTAAAAATCATTAATATTTTTGTTACATGTTTCTGAAAAATTATAAAAAATTGCATGAATAATAATAATTTACAATATTTAAACAACTCATGTCATAAAATTATAAAAAAACTGATGAAGTTTGAAAATTCTATCATACCACAAGACATATGTTATTACATTATTATGTTAAACGTTTCTTAGAAGATACTATTGAAAACTTTCGGCGTATCCATTGTCTGTCTAGGAAAGCTATTTTAAGGCTCTTGCGCAGATATGCGATACAGTCTCAAATGCGCGCACAGCCATATGATGGTATTTACGACCCGGACCTATTCGATTGTATATTATAATTTATAAATTATTCAGACACTCTCTTGAACAAATGTTCGATCATGTGTGAACGTGTCTCATTCTTATTTTATCGCGCAGGGATGGGTAAATAATAAAATTAATAATATTTATTTCATCATAAAAACAAAATTGTACGTACAATACCTTTCGGTTTATTACTTACCTAAATGAGAATTTATGATTAATAATCAAAATGAAACAAGTCACACAAAATATTCTAAGCTGATATACCGAATTAGTACCTAAATATAGCTTTAATGTTTGAAAAAAGAATGCCTTGTGACCAGGAAAAAATAACTAAAAACGTGTTTTCCTAAATAATTTATTAAATTGATTTGAGATTAAGTTAATCAATCTCCGTTCACTTCAAGAATTTGTATATTTCATAATTTATTTTTGGTGCAAAATTATCGAAAACGTTTTTTTGTCACCTGTAAAATTTGTTATATATGGGTTACGTCCCTTTTCCTTTCCACAAGCGATATATAAAACTAATCAAATTTTTACAAATTACAAATTACTCCACCACCTGCTTACTAAATATCTTCAATTTTTAAAACGATTCGTTTCTCAGATAAATAATTATTAATTTGTCCAAAAAGATTTCACTTTCTATGGCACGTCTAATAAAAAAGTCAAATTAATGATGCTCTAAAGAGTATCAGAATGGAAACCATTTCAAGAATAGTCTTGTAAAATTTAAACATGATTACAATCTCCAAAGCAATACTTTCAATAATAATGATCATAATCTCATTTTATCGAATTAAATGACGTACTAAGTGACATTCGTTTTGCAATTCAGTTTCTAATTACCTCTAAAATGCGACTTTACAAATTTTATCTTTGTCATTTTGACATTTTTAAGCAATTTAAATCTTTTATTATTGTTGTTAAGTTTAATGATAGCTTTTATGACGTCTTACATTGAGCATACAAGTCATAACGACAAAAAAAAACTGAATCAAACTTACAAAACTAATGTTTGCCAATTTATTTGATTAAATATTTTTTTTAAATATGTATTATATTATAATACCATTTTATATTAAATTTAAACTATTGGCTTAACTTAAAAGCTGTCAATTGGTGTCTTTAATAATATTGAATTCGAAATAAAAAAACATATATTTTTTGTATTTTAAAGTAATAAATTAATAACAGTTTTTAATTTAAAATACACTGGAGTTTTAAACGTTAGATTAGAGGAATCTTGAAATTATTTAAATGTTTGTACGATCACTTCAATGTGTTATTTAATTTTAAAAGTAGTTAGTTAAAAAAATTAAAATACTCTTATGTACTAATTCCACATTTATTAAAGATCATCAGTACCGGTTTCGTTCGTGACAACCATTTCCAACTGATAATAACACTCATTAATAGTGTTATTTATACTGAAAGAAGTAAAGTATAATTAGCAATGTAATAATACTTAAATACAGTTGAAAATGCTTGTCATGATTCGTTCATGACCCATCCTGATTAAATAAGCGTAGAATTAGTATGTACAAAAGAGTGTCTTAAATTTTTAATATAATGCCTTACCATCATTGACAGTATTTACGCATTAACCCGTAACATATCATCCTAAAAAATCACGTTCCCTGCCATGATAGCATCTCAGTTTCACTGTTTATTGACAGTATTAAAACCTAAGTTAGAAGCTTAAAGATAATTTTAAAAATTTATATATGCTAGAATACCTAAAATGATAAATACTTATTGACAATATTAAGAGAAATATTGAATGGTTTAATGGCTCAACTATTTGCGATTGCATCTTTAGCATGGAGGTGTTAAAACAGAAAGAGTTAATTTATCAATAAAAAGTGAACCCAAGCGGAATGAAATAGTAAGCATTTATTTTTGATTCCATTTTTTGACGGATTTATAAGCCGATTGTATTCCCGACATGAATCATTCATCGCTATCTTTTTAAGAATATCAATATGATAGAACTAAGATTAATTGACGTATTTAACATAATCTCGCCTTGGGGTATCATCGTATATCTGCACGAGTGTCCCAGTACGTACCCGGATCGCTATTCGCTCATTTTGTTTGTTAGCGAGTAGGTATAACATGTTAAGCACGCAAGGAACAATTATTTGACTGCAGCGAAACCCAACGCAGAGGCCAAGTTACAATATAGATGCACAGCTTCGAGGTTGATTCAAAGAGTCTTCCGTTTAACCACCGTGTACCTGATGCACGTTCTGTGATAATTATGGACTAAATAAAAGACCTTAAACAATCTTACTGAATGCTTAAGCGGTTGTTACTGTTGAGAATGGAAAGCGTGGGCGTTGGAATTGTAGTAAGACTGAATTAAATGTAACAGTATTACAGTACTGATGCAAATTTAACCATAGTACAGTAATAGGTAAGTTATATGCGGCGGTGGGCTACCAATATTTTAACAAAGCACTCGATTAATCTCAGAGCTATTTGTGGTGTTTATTTATCTCGGATTATTCTATAAGTGAATGAGGCGGTCGCTTGGAGCCTCTGAATTTTAAGAGGTGCAAAATAATTTATACTATATAACCATTATACTTTTTGTTCAAATTTAAATATATTTTTATTATTTATATGAAATTTTCTGACTTTTTTACATTATCTGAAAAACAGCACCTCCAAATTTTATCGCACCTAGGGCCTCTCTTGTGCTTAATCCGCCACTGTGTTCAGGTGTTATATAATTTATACACTATAATTATTAGAGCTATCAAATATGATTACGTATACTTATAACATGTAACAATATGCAATTCAACTTACTTTAATTAATATCAATAGCTTAAAAATGTATTTACTTACACTATATTGCAAAAGTGAAGAGATCTAAGATTGTCACTGAAATAGCCAATATTTCTTTTATTGATTGAATTGGCATTTACTTGGTAGAACTCCATTGTTATATGGTAAAAATAACAAAGTATTCAGTTCTACATTTTTTATAAAATAATTTTATAGTTATTTCTACTATTAGTAGCTAGTAATAAATATTACTTGAAATATTGTAAGTATTGAAAAATTCTTATATGACATATTTGCAATTTACATAAATAGCTTGTATTATAATATGAATTTATGGTGTACAAACAATAGTATCAATGATAATATCGCTAAAAAATACAATAAATAATATGATAATACCATTTATTTTTTATAAAGAATGAAATAATATTAATTCATGTTCTTTTCTTTTGTATCAAGAATCAAATTATGAGTAAAAAAGATGACGCGTTACATATTCTATTTTTGAAAAGTAAAAACTTTAAAATGAAAAGACGATTCTAAAAACAAATACATTATTAACGCTCATTGTTATAATTAATTTGAATTTAGAATAATGTCTCCAAACGGAGAATGATTTTATTATTTCTTGGAACACATTATTTCAAATATTATATGGCGCATTGTTATATGACAGCTTATGTCACTTTAAAGTTATTGATACTATTACACTATTATGAGTAATAATAACAAATGTATTTCAATTATTATTGTTGTAACGTGAAATTTATCACTATCTGTTATTGAAAATTGCACAAATGAAATAAAGTAAAGTAATTTACTGTACGTGATTAACTAGAGCAGTATAACAACCAGTGAGTTGCCGCGTATAAAAATACATTTCTAATTTACGAAGATATCATGATATTATAAATAGTTGTAATTTAACTAGCCGATAAATATTAGGAAACAAATATTTTATAATGATGCTGGACCCATGGTTGAGTACTAAATATCGTTGGATTCAATAGCTGTGATTACAGGTTCGAGCCCCTTGTTAAGATAAGAAAATCATTCGTCTTATATCAAATCATCACATAACTGCAATTTCTGTAGATGGATAAATTTTAAAATTAGTTATCGTTTCATTTTTTCATTGAGAGTTGTGGGCGTCCGTGAGTCCCAGTACGAAAAAAAAATGTTTCGATCGATTTATCTATTTTCTGTTCGAAGGAATGGGTGTTAGTGATGTCTTAAGATTGCCTCCTACTCTTCCGATTCTTCAATTCAACTGTGCGCTACTATTAGTTAATCACTAGTCCTGTCTTATGCTTATCATTTTATCCCTACTACTCTCTTTGGAAAAGAGAGGTAGAGCGACTAAGTAACAAGCAGTTTTCGTAGAAAAATAACTTTCGTTGAGATACCTCAGGGAGCGGACATGGATAAAAAATGGATAGCATTTACCGAGCCCCTTGTTAAGGTATTGGCAGCCCACCGCTGGCAGAAAGTATAGTTTTTTTTATTATTATTTACTATCAATTTGAAGACATGGGTGTCTTAAAATTCCGTTTCATGTGTACAATTTTACATCATAGCGATAGCAAATAGCTAACTTCTAGTTGTGTCTCATCACAACCCTTCTTTCTATTTTTACACTCCAGAAAAAAAGCAAGATTGAGTAACTGTTTGTAATAAACAGTTCTCATAGGAATATCTTATAACCTCCACTAGAAATTCATATGCTTTATATTAAAATTGAATATAGCTATAAAAGATGATTAACAGAAACACAGTATAAATTACCGTCGTTGAGTTTTCTACAAAAAAACAGGAAACAAGTAACAATTATTAAGATTTCTTTGTACTTTAATAGAAGCTTTCTGTAGCTTTGGCAACAGACATTAAAAGTAGAACAAGATATAAGGCTTTTCATGGGCTCAAATTCTAGTACAGACCGATTATTTTCTGAAAAATCTCTTTCAAAATTCCAACCCTATAATACCGGCGTGTATTAAGACCAGTAAGATAACCATTAGTCCTTTCATAACCCTATCTTTTTTCACTCACTGTATTCGAATAAAAGAAAGATTGATCATCTGAGTAACAAGTAGTTCTCTTAAAAGAACATATTTTGAGATAATTTCATAAAGAGGTCATAAACTATATTGGGAGTGGACTTGGATTAAAAAATACATGTTTAGAGTTGGAAAATGTACAATGGTTGGAAACATTAGAATACCCGTGTTCTAGGATACAATTTCATATATTGATGAAAGAAACAATATTCCGTTCGGAAATGAAAACATCAAATTACGTAATTTACTATAAATACAGTGAAGGAAATTTTACGTTAATATATATACTTCAATGAATTATTTATACTTTTATGCTCAATTTATTCGTCACCTTAGTAATATAGGAAAAACACTTGAGTTAAAATAAAATTGAAGTACCCAATTAAATAAGATATTTAAAACAAAAATGTTTAACATTAATCTATTTATAGATAATTTGCTAATAATCATATTATTAACCATGACTTTTATCGTAATATTCTCATCTTCATTGCCGGTATCGCTATAATATTACGACGGCTGTATAGTTACAAAGTATACGTGTAATAAATATTTGTCCTTGAATTAAGCAGTTTATTACGTAAAACAAAAAAAGAATACTTATATTGTTTGCAAATTTGTTGGCACTGCTGCATCACGCCAATTCTCACACTTTTTTGACATTGTTCATAAAATTAGCTGAACGTTTCATTTACAATTAGCGAGTTTACGCTTAACTGACAGTCGCTCAAATACGTATTGGTTTTTCCTGAATGTAACACGGTATGTTTTGGCAGCTGTGTATTTTTGAATTCATCAATATATCACATGGTAAAATTTGAATTATCATACAAGCATTATCAACATTAAACAATATGACCTTATAAAAATATTTTCAAATTATACTTCATATTTTGTTTTCCCTTTAAATGGATACTTTACGAAAAGTACTAAGTATTTTTTATTCTTTTTTGCAACACTGAAATCGACGTCAACATAGATTTTTATACTTAATAATAAAATTATATAATTTAATACAAATCATTCTTTCATTTTTTTAATAGATGTGTTCTAATTTGTAATCAAAAGAAGGGAGCCAAAGTTTTTGGAAATCTCGATTTCAAGCAAAATTAAAATTTACTTTTAACTGTCACAAAAAAATCGGTTTTAGCCGAGAAAAAAGTATTTATACATGTTTATTAATTATCAACGATAAAGTAACTGTGAAAATAATTTCGGTGTAGCAAAATGCAATTTATGTGTGTACTTTTGGTAAAAACCATGCATATTTTTTTAAAGTAGAAAGTTATGCATTTTAATTTATCTAAACCTAACATATTTTTTACAATACATTTTTCTTATTTTGTCTCTAAATTGAAAAAAAATGATAACTGTAGATGAATTGACTCATGAAATTCTTGAGTAATTAAATATAACATATAAATCGTTACGTATGTACTATAAATTAGGGATAATATTATCTAAGACAATAATGATGTAATTTTTGACGTACATAGAATAATATAATAATTACGTTTCCATTGTGTAGTCGCCAAATAAATTTGAACGTACCATTATTAAAATATTTATGACACACAACATTGATATTATACATAAAAATCGAATTGATTTATTTGTACAAATTCCAGAATTTGATCAATTGATCGCAGGTCTGGTGTAATTTTTTTCTTACCAATTATTGAAAGTTAAAAACCATCTAACAGCCGTTCTATCTTCCTTTAAAATAATTGATCGTATTGACTGAGATAAAACATTATATTCAAGATGAGTATGGACTTATAAAAATACTTTTCATTATTCATTTTATCTTAAGGGGGCTGCATTGCATAATATGACCGTATCGCTTTTGCGTTGCATTTACTACAATAATAACAAATAAATGCCCGTGTTAGAACATTGAAATGCTTGGATAAAGAGACCGGCTGTGTCATAATAGCAATTTAATTGGTAACAAAGTATCAATACTTTCATTCAAGTGAAGTTAGCGGTTTTGCGGAAAACTGGACCGACAGACCGCAAATAGGCATCGATCACGCGTCTACATACTTATCGCACATGTTGATTAACGAGAATAGGTATAACTTAACACTTACATTGGTAACTAAATTGAATTGTACGTCATTTATGTCTCTCTTACTTCACGCCATAGCTGATTGTTACATACCGTGAACATATTTTACACAATATTAATATGGTTAAGTGACCTGTATGATTGGTGAAAAAAGATAACAAATAAGAAACATACTTTTTATTTTAAATTAATACCTTATTCTTCTACGTATTATGTAACATACTTTTTTGGAAAAAAATAAAACTTTGAGTTTCTTTAACTATATCGACTGTGGAAAGGAAAAAGTATGTAACCCACAGCAAATTTTACAGGAGACACAAAAAAAGCGTTTTGATGATTTCGGGTCATATGCAAATTATGAAATAGACACTACTTTTAAGTGCACGGAGACTTCTAAACTGGTATTTAATTGACATAATCTAATATTAATTTAAAAAAAATCTTTTTTTCAGACATTTTTCTTGGTTTCAATTTTCACAATCTCATCTTTTTTCAAACTTAAAAGATAAATTTAAATACTAATTTGCCATTTTCAGCTTCAATTCTTTTGATATTACGTGTATCAAGTTTAATACATTGTGATTATGGAAAACAGCTGTTTTGAAAAAACTATGGGTTACGTCCTTACACACTTTACAGTCGATATATAATATTTATAAATTTATAGATAGTATAATATAAGTATATAAATATTACAATTAAAGTGAATTAATACAACCAACGTTATTGAAGAGTCATAAAAGTCAGTTAAAGTAATTATTACAAAGGAACACTCTCAGGTAATTGATAAATGAGACCCTTAGAAGAAAAGTGAGCCAAGTGGTATTTTATTAAAAAAATATTTCGATGCGTTATAATATTTTACATCTTTTAAAGTATCGTAAACGTAAAGTTAGCTTTGTGTTTTATTCTTTATTAAATAAAAATATATAATCTACAAAAATATTAATTAAAAACATTATTATATAATGCTTAAAAGTTTCACAATTTTACTACTTGGCTAACTTCACTTCTCAGAGGGCCAAATGATAAGGTATTTAATAATCGTTAATGTATTTTTTTTTCGTGACGTTTGTAACGTTTTAATTTTCAAAATATGGATAAATTTTAATCAGGTATACACATGATGGATGTAGCCATACACTTAGTTACATACGAGGAAAACAATAAAATCTTTTTTTATGGTATTTTTAGTTGCTTCCGTGGAAATTTTATGTGTTTTTCTTGTAATATAATATTACTCAGTAAATTTGTTATTATCATAATATTGTGAGTCATAAGTGAATTGCTCTTTTAAGATTTTTTATTTTGTACAACAAATCTCTAGTTAGGCTAGTTACCATGTACATATTGCATATCGACCCATAATAGGTAAAGAACTTAAGCGACACAATTCGGTAAATCGCGTTTAAGCCAATAGTGACGACATTTTTAGAGCGTTATCTCATTCGCCTGATCTTTTTAAAGGACTGTGCATTTTAATATTTTGACTTGTTATTGTTTGTTCCGCGTGGACTCTGATTGAGAAACGCTGATCCAGAGAACTGAAAGTAGTCAGAAAGTAGATCAGTGGAGGGGAACTTTTGGCTTCTTGGCTACTTTGATGCTGCCTTTTAACTTGATCAAAATATTCATTTTGATCAAAAAAATATACGCAAGCATTTGGAAAAAGAGCGTAATCAACCCATTATATGTTCGAAAAAAAGGGGGGGGTGTCAACGTTTTCTTGACTGCGGCCTTATGTTGAATGAGATAAATGAATGTGGCCTTTAGAAATGAAAAGGTCCCTCACCCTGGGATAGGAATTGACCATTTATTATTATTATTATTTTTTGAGAAATTGTGGACATGAATTGTTTGTTCTCCCAAGATGTAGAACCAACCTGCCAATGGGGATGCCACTGGGGAGAAATTTAACGGTGTTCAACAATATTGCTTCGGATGTTGACATATTCCACGTAGACGTGGGTGAGTTCCGACGAATACTATTTTTTTATGTATTATTAGAGTAGAGTTCGTCGGAACTTACTCAGTTGACTTCCTTGCTATTTTATTTTTTTATTTCTTTTAATATTTAATTGTACTGTTTCTTTTTTTTTCATTGTAAAAGTTTTCAATTTATAATTTGTCAACCTTTTGTAATGTTAATTAAATAAATAAATATTTACTAACTGAACTTAAGAAATTCCTTTTTCAAACTTAATTTTGAAAAAAAACACTCCAGTAAAATTTATAAATGGTTGGTTACAATTTTTTACCTATTCAAATAATGATGAAAATTAGCTTTATATGTACAAAACGTTACAGCAACGACGCAAAAACATAAACGTAATTGAACATCAAAACATCAAAATAAAATAAGTGCATTTTTGAACCAATACTTTCCAATACAGTAAGTATTCTTTGATATCCAAACAATGGCGTTTGTTCACAAACTAATGGATACAAAATGAAGATGTCTACATAGCGCTAAGTGGTATTTGGACATCACACTTTCTGATACAACTGTTTCCGAGAAAACTATTTAACACCGCAAGCGTTATGATTAAATACTTATTTTATGTTAATTTGCCTTTAAGCTACCTATCACATGTTTTTAATAAAAGATTGTGAAGTTTACACCACGAATAAGAAAATAGTTAAATAACTATATAGCTAATTTAATCTTAAGTATAAATATGGCATACGAAGTAGGGCCTCCGATCCCGGGATCCCGTCCAATTTTATGATTCCGAAATTCCGGGATTGTGGCAGTACTAATCTGAGGATTTCAAAATTGAATACAAGTGCAAAATTTTTGAAATCCACACAAGAGCTAAAAAAGGATGAAAAAATGTAAATCCCGTAATTTTAGGATTACAAAAAGCGTCCAGGATTGCATGCACGAAGTGTGGGTAAAGTGCGTTTGTAAAATTATTTTACGTATAATCAAAGACACATAAAAATATAGTTTTTCATTTAAAAATTAAATAAACGAAGAGTGGACTATATTTCATGACTCTTGGAATATATACCTGTGACTTGTTATCTGCCCGTTACGAGAGCTATTTTAGCTAATAGCTAAGCCGGTCCTGATATTGATAAATAAAAGTGGAAATAAATAAAAAGGAACATAATGTTTTTCCAACAAAGTTTGGACAGTGAAAACCCTAAAAGTTAGGCTCACATGCTTTTAACAGACATTTTCATGACTTTCAATCAACTGCATATTTCTTTTTGAATTTAAATTAACAACGTGATATATGTGGACAAATTTTGTAAGCAGAAGTATAATCAACTTCATTAATGTAAATTTAAAGTATTAAAATATAAAATTAATAAAAGAGTTCACACTTGTTACAATACACAAAGAAAAATCATATTAACTATAAAGTTTAAAGAGTTACATCAAAAATACGCAACTCGTAAAATGAATATGGATACATTCTTAATGATTCGAAATGTTATTTGTCGTTAAATAGTTTGAGCTCAAATTCGTTACGCCAAATATATTATTAGTCATTGCATAATATGAGTATGCAGTAGTATCATATGCAATTAAAAAACTATCAATATCATTCAATCATGACACATCTTTTTCGTACGAATACAATCAATATTAAAGTCCATTTAAATATAATATAATGCATTAATTAGTAATACATAGATATATTATATGTAAAGATTGTAAAGGCCATTCACGATACAAGCGTTGACCAATAAAAGCTTATCGTCAAAGAAAGTGTGCTAATACTGCAATAGCCTAGTTACCACATACACACTTTTTATATCGTATTTATTTTATACTTCATAAAATGATATTCAATTTATTATGTAATAAACACTTCTCTTATATAACATCATTATTTTCACTTTACGACCGTTCTAGTAACACATTTAAAGTGAATATTTGCAATACTTCAAATACATCTTATAATTAATTTGTTTTGTACACCCACAATACTTTATAATTGATTGTAAAAATGTTTAGTTTGTTTTGTTCTCTTATAATTATGTGTAACTGAAGTATTTTTATTTTAAAATATTGATTATTCACATGTTTAAAAAACATTATTATTTAAGCGTACACAAAAGAGGTAATGAATAAAATATTTACACGTCACATTAACAAATTATAATTTTTGTCTAAATGAGGTATGAACTGTTTTTTTCAATAAACAGAGTGACATACATATTATTGCTATTTTATTTGTTTAATTTAATTTTAAAAAATATTTGAAATTATAGCTTACGCCAATGCGTCAAATATTTTGAAGTTGAAAGATCATACTATACTCGATGAGAATTTTCGAAAGTCACATGAGATTAACTCAAGGAGAATTAACTTCACAAACACCCATGTCTTAGATTTCAAATTAAAATTGAAAAAATCCAATTTGACATTGACCTTACCGGGAATCGAATCCAGACCCACCTGATCATTAGAGCAAGCTCTAGCCAACTAGACCACAGCGGGCGACTAGACGACTTATCTGCTAGGCTTAGTATGGAATTCAGACACTAATTAAGTCTTCTTTATATCATAACCCAGGACGGCATCGATGAAGCAAAATGAAAATAGTTGCATTAATCTACAGCGCTCGATGATTTGTAAATCACATTAAAATGTGTAAATTTTATCGCACCAAGATTCAGTTTTTGAAATTGTTTTCTGACGAACGCAATATATTTTGTAGGTGTGATAAAATTTTCGTTGAATATAAATGTTTTTTTATTGATATATCAAAAAGTGTCGCAAAATAATTTTATTATTCGTATCATTAGACTAAAATAAAAAATATTTTTTATAACTTTTGAGCCTTCTCTCTATATCGTGCTTGGAAGACATCGTGATTTTATTGGATGACATATACGATGGTTTTGAAGATTTGGGAGATCAACACCGATCAAAAGTCTGATGATATCTTCTTAAAGTATTTTTTTTATTTAACACTAGTGATAATGAGTGATACATGATAAAAAAAAAGTAGCAATATATCATGGTAATAAACTCTACTTTGACTTCTAGTACATTCACTTTCGTTTACTTACGCTTAAGATCATGCAGATTAAAAATAATATATTGTTCATGTAAGACTTTAAAATCTGTTATATATAACTTATTTGATTTTGTATCACATAAAAATTGTCTGTAATGTTTTCAAAGTAAACAATATAACACGATGTAAATTATTATTTCAAAGCAAACAATGCCTTGCACGGACCGTAAATAAATTTCACTTGCGTAAATGATCTCGTTTTAAATTTTATTCAAGTTATTCATGAATACATTTATTTCCACGCACACTGACACTACTTGGTATTAAATTAATATATTATTATTATTATAACCGGGAAAACATAACGCTATACTTTCACTGATGTATTGTGAATCTTGAATAAGTGAAATTATTTTCACTGCAACATTGTGTTGTTTATATTTTATCTTAACAGTTTATATACTTACAAATTTCATTTCTGTGTACTAGCTAAAATACTAATATTATTATAGTGAAAATGGACATGAGTTCATTTTAAACTTTTCTACATAATTATAATGTTAATATCAACCTTAAAAGCGTGGATAGCAATTACTATCTTTAAACAATTCTAATGCTTCATCCTAGGGATGGCTTGTTTAAAAATGTACCAGCGTAATTTGACTGCCCGCGAGGGCGCCACCATCGCATCATTAACGTTGCCATAGTCAACACGTCCTAGGGCGACAATTTTAGTTCTGAGTTCTGCCACAGTCAAATTAAAATGGCACATCTCTAGTAATACGGTAAAAATACAAAAAAAAATAGTTCTACAAAATTTAGAGCAAATAAAAAGATGTATTATGTATCTCGTCTAAGCCAATAGCTGAGTAAATCCAACTTTAAACATATGTAGTTCTGGCGATGATTTAAGCCGAAATAGTTATAAACTAATTTTATAAAAAAATGTAGAACTAAATACATTCATGTTTTTACCGTATTACAATAAAGTTCTACCAAGTAAATGCCAGTTCAATCAATGGCTGATTAGATTGAATTGAATAGTTATTCGATAAATATAAAGCAAATGTACGACGAATTCAGAAATTTAGATTGACTCAAAGTCAAGATCGAGTTATTGTTTTTCAATTTTTTTATGTTATAATCAAATTTATTATTTTGTTATCCGTTGACGCCAAGTTAAGTAGAATTGGTGGTAAAGATTCTATTTTTATCGAACGTATGATAATTTAAATGACAGATTTGTGTGGGATATCGTCACTCATTATAAAATCTATTTAAACACGTGAAGTTTTTTTCACTCAAGCTGTTAGAATAAACAAAAAACAGGTTCTGACTTTTAGGCAAGTATTTGAATAGTAAAAAAGAGTGAATCACTGCCCAATCATATTATCGAACAAGTTTATCACGTTGTAAAAAGACATTTTACTCTTATTTGAAACCGTAATGTAATTTCAAATTTGGAACTATCTTTCCGTTTTGAAATAAATTACTCGAATGGATGGAAGCTTAGCTTTACATAAATTTGGAACACGGATTTTAAATTTCTTTTATGAGTCTAAATTCCATATTCAAATAATTGAATGACGTCTAAATTTACTGCTATTGGTGGCGTTGAAGTTTATTGAAGTGAATATACGACTGTTATAGATAGCCCATTTACTTCATCATACTTCTCGGTTCACGGTGATTCTTTGCCACATGCTTCCACTGAATTGAGTTAATGTACCTTATTTTTCAATACGGTGACTTATAATATAATATGTTGGCTTCGTCATAGTTCTGTGTTATCGGGTAGGTAGCTACGTGTTCTTTTTTGCGCGATGTGCCATACCCATTACAATGCAAAATTCACCACAAAATGTTATTGAATTATTTATCATCTAGCCTAAATTATTGCTCTCCATTGCCAGCCTTGAATGTGCAAATATTTTATTGAGTTGCATAATTTCACATTAAGTTTATATATGTATATATAAATATATAGTTCATTGCAGTGGTGTTACTAACAGGACCAGTTATAATTTAGGAGGGTCTCTAATAGTCTTTTTTAAATACATGTCATCTTCCAATGTGATTTTGATTTTAGGCCATATGCAAATTATGAAATATACACAACCTATATGTAAATGCACGGAGACTTTTAAGCTGGTGTTTAATTAACATAACCTAATATTTATTAAAGAAATTGTCTAGGAAAAACTTTTTTTTCAGTCGTTTTCTTGGTTTCAATTTTCACAAGCTCATCTTTTTGCAAACTTAAAAGATAAATTTAGATACTTTTACTAGCATTTGCAGCTTACATCCTTTTGATAGAAAGTGTATCAAGTTTGGATACATTGTGATTATCGAAAAAAAGCTGTTTGAAAAAACTGTGGATTATGTCCTTTTTCCTTTCCACAGTCGATATGGTTTCCTGACGAGGTATTACAAGATAAGTTTTTCTACGGGAATCGCTTGTTGGTCAACCTGCATTATTTAAGAGATTATGTAAAGCAAGTATAAGGTGAAGACAGAATTAGTGGTTGGCTAATCGCTTTTGCAACGTCCCGTTATTTTAGAATTAGTAGGGGGGGGGTATTGTAGACATTACAAATATCCATGCCTTCAAAAAGAAATCGATAAATCGAGATGGAACATTGGTTCGAGCCCGTGAGATTCGCCACGAAAACAAACGAAGTTGACCACTGCGCTACGGATCCGATGTATAATACAATATTTATTAAAATTATTTTACATTATATATATATAGAGTAAGTGTGAATTTGGTAAAGGGTTATGATTTGTAAAGAAAAGTAAACATAGTTCTGATGAAGGCATACGCCGAAATAGCTTAAAATATATGTAAAATAATATTTGTAGAACTGAAATACTTTGTTATTCTTTTTACTTTACTACAATGGCGTGCTACCAAGTAAATTGTGTAAGTGTGTTTATCAAATGAGAGTATCACAACTATAATACTTAATCGCTATTTGTTATTAAAATTGTCTACAATAATAAATCAAAAATCTTATTTAGATTTTGAGAACATCTTTCATCAGCAGCGACAGCAACAGCATTAATAATATCAACTGCTTAAACTATGATACTTCTTTTGTAGGTAAAACCCCCAATGTTGCCAGATAATATCATCGTTATCTGACCACATAAATAAGCATTTGTAAAAAAGACCAAAACGCTGCGATAATTTTACTTTTAATGGAAATGAAAAGCAATTCGATTTTTGAAAAATCACATCACAATATTCACAAAAAAAAAATGTGAACACTTTATGAACATAATATTCAGCTCTGTCTGTGTGTGTGAGTATTGTATAAGCTGGCTGGAGATTTCGTGACGTGGGCGGGAATATTTGTTTGTACGTGCCAACGGAACCCAATGTACCGCCCACGATCACCAATGACAGAATCACACCTAGCGGCCGCATATTATACTATCTTTGGCGGGAAAATAAAGAAAATTGAGCGCTCTGTCTAACGAATAATACAATACAACAATTGCTTAAAGATTGAATCGGCATTAATCGATGTTACATATTTATTATTCTGGAAAAAACCCAACATGAGATCCACTTTTTGGCGGTGTAATCAACTTGACATTTTAACATTTACACAAATGACCCACGAATTTACAATAATGATTTTATGATATTGTTCTTTCAATTTCAAAGTGTTCTTTTATTACTTAAAAAGGAAAGTTTTCAGATAATTAGGAAAAAAGATTTTTAACAGGCATAATCATGTATTCTACAACTATTGATTTTGATGAATTTCTAAGATTATCCAAAAAATATAGTTACCATACTATAAACAATATTTTGTTTTAGTTTTCATAGGATTCTACAGAATTTTTGTATTTGTTACAGTTTTGATCAAAATAATAATCACTACTGTAATTTTAAAATAACCACAGATTAACATGTCTTGTTGCATTTTAAAACTGATAATATATCGATACATAAATACTTGTAAGTACAATTTATTTACACCTTTTTTATGCAGTCTAGCTATGTTTTTAAGAGCAAAACATTTGTCACTTGTAGTTCTGTAGTATTAAAAAAACTTTGTATCCTGAATGAGCTAATCAAAATTCATCAAAAATGTCTACTCACCTCATCAGAATTGTCTTATTGTACATAGTACCAACACATTGACAACAACAATATTTGACATTCGAATAAAATTTGAATTTTTAGCGTTTGAATTTGGAACTCTGAATGTGATTCTGTTTTGTCTCTGTTTGGCATAATATTTCGAATAGAGTTCATTTGACTCAGTGATTCCTATCACTCCCACATTTAATTTCTATTTTTACATAATTATTTTGTCTCTCTGATTTTGATGAATCGAAAGTATTTAAAAATAAAACAGTCCGTATATTTCGACACTTTGACTTTTATTATAACTGCTTTATTAAATATTGGATGTTACAATTAACTTGATACTATTTATTTTTCGACTTTTAAATTATCAAAATTACTTAAAATTATTAATACATGACAACCTGTTTTTCGTAACAATTTTTTTTAATTTTAGGGACCATAAACTTATAACTGTACAAAATATTTCACCGAGATATATTTTTTTTTAAACCCATGCAATGAAAATTGAAAATTCTGTTTCTATTAATTTTAAAAAAGTTTTATAAGACAAATTGAATAATTATATTTTATTTCTACAATGTATGTTTTTTTTTAATAAGCTATGGAAATATTGAAGTTATACTAATGCAGCAATTAATTTATAAGTAATTACATTTGATTTAATTTGGTTACTTTTCAAAGTGTATTGAATTAATCTTAATTAATAATCCTCTATTACCAGCACAAAAATAAAGACTAACAATATGAAATCAAATCATCAATTATCAATTCATAAAAATATTAACGACACGTCTAAAGAAAAAAACAAATTATATAATATTCCTTTAAAAAAATGCTAATTTAATATTACTAACTGTGTTGATAAGAATACGTATCTCATGCAATAATAACAAACATCTCAAGTTATTCGGTAATAAAAAATAACGCGCGGTAAAATATGTTAATTAATTCTGCGGTGCCGAAATTCGTCTCATTAAAAAAAGCCGCGCGAATGCAGCAACGGATCGCCGACCAATCACATGGCAGGGAGACGTTGGAAATTCGAATATTTTAAACGTATCTCTCGATTGGCGGTTCGAACGAAAATCAGTAAGCGTTCGAAGAATTACCAAAATTTATTTGCGGTAAGCATTCACTTCGGTTTCATCCATAGTTCATGGAATTAATTCAGTGAGAGATTATTAAAATAAAAAAGGAAAATTAAATACAGCATACTTACAATACAGTGGATATTATTATAGTAATATATTTAAAATTGTTTAAATGTGGGTTTTCTGTTATTTGGAACTTTGATCTTTACAGTATATGTAAATTTCTAGACCAAAGCTGATGAACATAAATTATATGTTCGTCAAATAATATTCCTTACATTTTTATTTGAAAAAAAGCTTTGAATTATATTCACCTAATAAACCAGCATCTTCAGACAGTACGTATTTAGATATATATGTAGGCTTAGGTTTTCCATAACTTTTAAATTTTTAGCATCGTTCGATACTTCTTTTAATTAATTGCATATAAATGATTATGTATATTCTTTATATTTAGCATCAAAACAAAACACCTAAAATTAATCTTAAATCAAATACATATTTTCAGAAAATAGACAGCGTTATCGCTAAACACGCATGTCCTTCATTTTGTATCACTGAATAAAACCAATAGTATGGATTCTCACTCTCTTTCCATCCTCATTTTCAAGATCAGATATGGTAGGTTAGACAAAACGGCAAAATTACAAACGTCCAATTTTTTGATACACAATACACATCGAAGAATATTTAAAAAAATATTTAATTATATAATAGTATCGGTGATTTGAACCGTAATTATATGAAACCGCTTAAAAAGAAAGCGCAGGACAACCAACTGAATAAAAACGTTATCAGTAGACAAGCTCATGTTAAGTCTGTTTCCCCGTTAACGCTCGACGGGTAAAAGTATCAAAATTATAAAAATACGCGCGGGAAAACTTGGAAACAGGTTGTAAAAGCCTTTATTATGTGATGAACTGAATCAAACAAGTCAAACATTTATTTGTTTGTGAGGTTACCCACTCAATGAGTAAGTAAAAATAAACAAGTGAGGCTTCCTAATATAACTGGTTCCTATGTGTTTCAACAAACTGGCCGAGCCGAGTGGTGTGGAGTAGCAGCGATAGCACACAAGTAGGTGCCCAGGTCTGAGTGAATGAACCTCACCCATTCATACTAAAATGTCGATCTTGGAATACCTGTTTATTTGATAGTAGACCAAAAAATTCCGTCTAACGTTATGTCAGACGTAGTAGAAATACTTGATTTGCCAAAAAAATATAATAGTTGATTTTCGCACATTACAATGGTCTCGAGTGAAGCTGGTTTTAATTGAATATCACAAATATATGTTACACTGTGTAAATAATTCATATTGAATCACTATATTCGATAGAATCTAACGAAATCTTATTTTTCATCTCAGCATCATTCGTTGCCGTTAAAAAAAATATATTGTGGTTATATCGGTTATACACATTTTTAATAGAACAGTGTTGACTATTTTGAGCTATTTTGTTTTATCAAATAATTATGTTAATATTGAAAAAATAATAACTGATAAACAATGGGATTTTAGTGCTGAAAATTTGTATATATAAACTATGTTTTTAAGTGGCTTTATAATTTAAACAAGTGTATTTCTTTTTAAAGACAGTATAATATCTAAAATGAAAAGATTTTAACGTAACTAATAAAAATCATTACTTTTCGATCTTCAGCCTTTGACTAAATAACTTGACTAACTGAGAAATACACCAAATTTTGCAGATAACGTACTGAATACATTTCATATCCAAATGACTTAGATTACATAAATTTGATTAGACTCAATAATTTAACGACTTCATACAAAGAGTGCAAATATTACAACTGATATAGGCTCTTCATTTCAATTGATTTTCGCCTAGGTTAATCTCTGGAAATTATAATGAATACAATTTGACAAAGTACACAACAATTTCTTCCATAAAAATTTACTATCATAAGTTATTTCTAATGTGTTACATTTTTAACGTAGCTACAGATGCTTACTAACTGTTGACTGAGTACTTTCCGATGCTACTTTTCAATCCCAATGTTTTATGTTACAAAAATGAACTATAACTATAGCTTCATTACAATAATTGCATTATAATTTTATTGCCGAAAAAACATGATATCTATTGCCCTTGAATTCATATTTTAACCCCGAAAATGCCAGAACACCTTACCAACTTATAATCAGTAGAAAATCACGATTTCCGTTGATTTACAGGTGCGTTTATATGGCCGACCAGCACGACCGAGTACTGCCTGGCTTGTTAAGTCACTTATATTGCCTATACGCTCGAAAATCTTAATTTCCCGTGTTGTATATAATCCGATACACGTAAGTAACTAACGGTGGAATTCACGATTACCGCCTAACCTTCACCTTTTGCATTCGAAGCAAGGAAATCTTCACGATAATGCGCATCGAAATTATCGAAATGAGCACAAAACTATGATAAACAATACGAATTTAATATTGCTTATTCTCAGCCTTGAAAAATACAAACAAAAGTCTAGAAATTAATTTTGTATTAGTATTAATTTATTTTGCGGTTTATCAATAACGTTTATAAAACTTTTTAATGAGATGTTTTCACATTAAGTATAATTAGTAGATTTATTTTGGGACTTTTTACAGCTTTGTAACTAACTTTTATGTCATATTTTCAAATTTAATATCCAACTATTTTTTTATCATAATTTCTAAGATGCAGGGAAAAGTTTTAAATAATCTTTCATTTTAATTTGTGACACATTAAACATCCAAAAACATCCAAAAGGAAGTGTGCACGATTTCAAAAAAATGATCAGCTTCGTATTTAACATTGGATTATAAAAAAAAACGCTCCTACCTTTTCTTATTAAATTGAAAATTTCATAGAGTCTACGAAGTCTTTTTACTATTTATATTTATTTATTGATGGCCCCTTAAAAAGAAGTTACTATTCGTACATTCCGAAATTAAATCTATGGCTAAACTTTAAAAAAAACAAATCATTATCAAATGAAGACTATCGTGAATCATGTATGATTCATTAAATATTGTGCTGGTACTCAATCTGTGATAGTTGAAATAAAAATTGGCTGTTACTTGTAGTACCATCACCCGTTATGTGTATGCAATCGCTGTTTCATGGCCGCCTTCCATAATACATGATCAAGAGAAAAAAAATACTCCTCATATTCTTAGGCTCGTTCAGAACTGCACGGAAATTATATGCAACCATGCACTATTGTGCTTAAAAGAAGATAATTGAAATACCATTAGACTTTCACACATTCCCTTGATATATCGACTCTGTCAGTTAACATAATCGACATATTCATTATGCAAGAGCTGCGCCAAGCGACAGAAATATCTCAAGCTCTATTTTTGGATTTGTCCAATATCGAATGTTAATTTTTGTACTCAAGTTTGCTCTAGGGATATATAATTTTCCTTAAGTTGATTTTTTAAATCCAATCTCATACATACATTAACAATCTTCAAAATAATTTAATCACGGCCGACTCTCATCGACTTTGAAAAACACGTAGTTCCCATTAAAAACGGATATATTTGGCGAAATGTATTTTAATATAGTTAATAGGAGTTAAGTTTCCGTTTCTAATAATAACTTCTACAAACATCTGAGTGCCGATGTTATTGACCTCGTGGCGTTGATAGAAAAAATGGCATTAAATGCCCGGGCATGCAATAAAATGCTAAATCATTTAATAAATCTTAACAGTTCGGTTTCAAATATCGCCATTAATATTGATTTTTTCTCATAGCGCAGATTTTAAATCACGATTTTGTTCATAAAATACCCATGCCCGAAATAAACGACACACAATAAATTAATATGTTAAGTTACCGAAAACTCAAGACAAGAATGTGTTAACTTTATGTTGGATCTAAACAATTTGTATACTTTTTAATATTCAATAAAAAATACAATTCACTTGAGTTTTCCGATGAAAATATGTTCATTATTTGAACGTGTAATTTACAGTGTGATCATTTTTTTAATCAAATGATTTTTTTTATATAAACATAACAATAACAAAGAATAGCTCAATTTTCAATTGTATAACGATAGCTTTTTTTAATAGAAAGAAATTAAAGACAAATTTTTAGCTATATTAAATATGAAGGTGCTAATGTTATCAATTTTTTTATATCAAACAAAAACAAACTAATGATAACTTTATTCGGGGACAAGGAAGAGGTTAACAAATTAATTACTGTACGATAAAATATATATATATTTTATATACATGGAAACTTACTTAATACCATCTTATAAATTTATGTTTAGCTATAGTATAGAATATTTTTTTTAATACTTGTATACTATTGTTTGTATTTTCTTCCTTATCATCCTAAACATTATGTATATTTCAATACTTATGGCATTTACAATCATTATAATAGCGATATACCATTATTCAAAATATATTTTTCGGTTGAACAACAGGAAAAGGTTGAATCTTGTAAATAAGCTTTGTCCGTTGCCAAAAAGGCATTTTTAATACGCGTGGGTATAAAATTCCGTCAAAGTGATTTATTCGGTCGTCATAAAGCAATTTTTTCAATCGGCATGAGAAAATTTACGATTGCTTCTCAGACATTATTATTTGGCGATAACCCAAGACACTGATGGATTTGTTTAGATAACTGAGCGCACTCAAATCTCAGTGTTAGCTAAGTAAATAATTGACGGATGCGTCGGAATTTATGGTGACCAGTGGCTTAACTTTCCGCACAATACCGCATGTATCTCGGAATAATAGGAACATAACACATAGAGCTTGGTATCAAGTCATAATATCCATTTCTGATATAATGTAAAGTATACCGCAAAATTCAACACTATAAATATAAAAATAGCTGTTAAAAGTTACTTCAAATTGTATCTAAGCTCTGCTCTGTTGGTGTCTAAGTTCATTTTTTTAATGAAAACTATGATATGGTTAAAAAGTGTAATCGTATATTTTACATGTGCTATTTTTCATTCTAGATAAATATTCATGGTAACTTTTTTTATAATTACGAAAACTTGTGCTTAAGTATTTTTTGTACGGTTTTCTCGAATCTAGATATTTGGATATTGTGATTTATTATACTAGGGTCCTCATATTTTAATTCCATTTTAAAAAATCACTCAATTTTTTTTTTTCAGTTTAATTTTAATTATTCAATGAGATGAAACGATAAATTTGTTAGAGATTTGAGAAGCGGCCTGTAGAATCAGATACCTCCACGAGAATAAAATAATTTTGGCTTAGCAGCCAATCTTAGTAATCGGCAGTATTGCGAGTATGATGAGGCTAGAAACAAAGTACAAATTCTTCAGGTTGTGAGCCGATACTTCAGTAGTGGAAAATCTGTTTTCTTTCATAGAAAATCTTTTTTTTAATTCGCTTTAGAAACAAAATCAACTTCTTCACTTTAAACGTTTCGTCGAATACAAAAAATCACGTGAAAAAAATGTTTGTTCAGCACGCTTAACAAATGTATTGTAAATCGTAATATTCTACTGTTAGGTATAGCAGAAATAAAATAAATTAATTATTTATGTTTTTTAAACTTTTTTTTTTCAAAATTGCTTCCGTGGTAGATTGCTGTCTTTACTTTTGTCGTCCTCTTATAAACTTTGATTTATAATATATGATTTCAATTAATAAACAATGTACTCCTTTCGTACCTGGACGTAAAGACGAAATTTGAGTAAAGGACAACATCCCGGAAAGAGTGTTGAATATTTTAATCATAATATTTATGAATATATCTAAGATGTTTAACAAATTACATGGCATTTATTATACTGTGTATTTCTAAATGTATATGCAAATCAGCTACAGGTTGATATAATAGAATAAATAATATAAGTATGCTTGATACAGCGAAACTCACGAAAACGATAATTTACCTAACTGCCAATAAATTGGCTTGCACGACGAAAACACGTGGATACATACCTGCCTACATATTTAGCATGCCTACGTCACTGTACATTGTTGCTATGGTATGTGAAAAGCATGGACGTTTTATTGTTTACCAAATACATTTAAATGATAATTGGGAATATATTCATATTTTTTTTAAATCGGCTCAATTTGAGACTTGCAAGAATAGTCTTTTTCAGAAATGTATTTCCTGTATGAAAAATTGAGCACATTCAACAATTAGCTATGCTCATTTTTTCGTTTAACTTAATATTTAATATTGTTTGTTAGAATTTTTTTTGAAGCGTTTTATTAAATAGTAACTACAGTTTTTCGGGGCCATGGCACAGTGGTCAACGTCATTGACTTCTATGCCGGACCTCACAGGATCAAACCCCAGTACGAATAGCATTTTTTCAATCAATTTATCAGTTTCTGTTCGAAGGCGTGGATGTTTGTGATGCATGAAAATTAGCCCTCCTCCCACCTTACCATTCCAATCCTTAAATAACGGGACTATTCCTGTTCTGACCTAAATTTTCTACTCCTACTAATCTCTTTGAAAAAGAGAGGTTGAGCGAGTAACAAACAATTCTCGTGTAAAAACTTATGTTTAAATACTTCCATTAGAAGGCCGAATGCTCTAAATTAGTGGCGGATATGGATTAAATAACAATAAGAATATTAAAACATTTTTTTTAAATAATATTATTTAATAATATAATAAATAACAATATTAAATAATATATAAGCTTAGGATCAAAAATGATAAGATTCACTTTTTACTGAACAGAGAAAAACACATCTTAATTATAAAAATTCTTATAACAATAAATTTTCGGTATTAAAAAATCAATTTTTGAAACTATCTTTACAGGGATTCGAATCAAAACCAATGACATTACCCACTTGACTAAAGGTAATGATAACTCTTTATATAAAAAATAAAATCATCCATGTTGATAACTTCTGCCTTGACCGCGAGCGCTGTTGGTAAGGCCTTGGTTACAAAACAAACCCATTAAAAATACGTTTCGGGTCCCTAAGATTCAAGACTCTTATCTATTGACAAATTAACCGAATGGAAAATTACTTTGTACCGTGAATCAATAATAGAACATGTGAATCGTATACACTCAATTCTGTTCGCCAGTGTACACCGCTCGAGCAATCACGACCGGCCCCAGAAACGATGTGTCATTACTATTGACTGTTATTTGTATTGTTGAGAGAGAGGTTTTTTTTTATTTTAGTCTATGTCGTTGTTTTTTCGTGCACTGTACTCTAAATTTAAGGAAAGATTTCCCAATAATCAATCAAATGAATTTGACAGCTAAAGTATACGATGGCTTGAATTTATTTCAGTTTTGAATTTCGAATATGACTAAAGAGCATGCTGGAAATTGTGTAATTATACACGTACAGAAACAAAATCGCTAATTAATAAGTAGGGTTATATCTCTTATATCTGTTATAACACTTCAAAAATATATTTTTTTATTTAAAAATATTGCAGTAAACTACCAATTTGCTGTCATGTTGAAAACCATCCGAGATAAACTCGATGAGAAAATCGTAACCGTCAATTTATAAATATTACAGAAGAAGGTTTTTGTTTGAAATTTAATTTCGGTTAGTAAATAGTAATATATGGTCAATGCCTATTTTGATATTATAATAAAATTTTCTGACTACTTTCAGTTCTCTTAATCAACGTTTCTCAACCGAGGTCTACGTGTAAGAAACAATATTGAAACCGCCACTGACGTGGAACAAACAATTACAGGTTAAAACACTAAAATGCAATGTTACTAAACAAGATCTAGCAAATGAGATTATTGGCTTAAAACCCAATTTACCGAATTGTGTCGCTAAGTTCTTTTACCGATTATGGATCGATATATCATCATACTCTTAAAACGATAAATTGGTCAAATAAACAACAGACAACGTTTCCAATGCATGAACTTGGATCATATGTATCGGTATGCGGAGTGAATAGCAGGCTACAGAAAAAAGAATTATGGAGATATTTGGCTAACATTTTGACTGGATTTTAAAAAATATTCCACAACAATTTTATGAGTTTATCGGTTGTAGAAAAGAAAAAAGTTTTATATACGCACACGTATCGATAGACGTAGTAAATAAAAGGCTGCAGAACAATTAAGTATGAAAATATTTGGCGCAGATATTGACTGGGATTTTTTTCTATGCTACAGCAATTTTAAGACGTTACGTAGATTAGATAATGGTTTTAATAAACATGGCAAAATGATAAAATTTTGTTTTGTAATAATAAATGAGAAAATCTTCAATGATAATACGTTATTTATCACCTGTACTTAACTGGTTACCTGTTATGAAATACTTACCATTTAATTAGCTTAACATACTAAAATAAAAATACAAATTGTTTGGTTCTCACCGGCTTAAAATGAATCATAAACTTTTGGTTGAGTACATATTTATGCTAAATAAGTCATTCGATTCCAAATAATGACCACATTTTTAAAAATAATTCGTAATCTATAATCTGTGAATGGAGTAAACAAAAATCTACTGCCAAGGACAAATGTTTTATAAGCTCTCAGAGTTACATAATTTTTAAAGTTTTGATACTCATATTGAACGTTTGTAATATTGAATATATACAGATTATTATACACATTGACGGAAAGATAATCAATGAAAACAAAACCTTTTTAAAAATGTGCTTATTGATACAGTGAAACCCCGATCTACCGTTCTCGCATTCTTCGTTTATTGTGCATAATCCCGGCCAAACACCCATTTTTTTGGATATCAAATTTATCTAGCATGTATCTAACATGACGTGTTAGCTTCAAGGTTCTTCTAGTCTTCTTCATCGCTAATGTTTTTGAAAAAATGTATTTCTTTACCATCGTTGCTGACGGAAGGGCGTGATCGCTACAGAGATAAGAAGCTCACGGGAACTCCATATGCATTATTTTGCAAATTACATTATATATGCCTCCTCTTATACTGTATCCGTACATGTACACACACAAAAACACAAAACAAAGTACACAAAAAGTCAACCAAAGAATTAGTTTCATGTTGCTAAATTCGTTCTTAAATTACCCATAAGAACAATGTTGAATAATCCCTCATTAATCGTTCCCTGATTTACCGATTTTCTCGATCTATCGTCTAAATATTATGTATGATCTTGTGACAATTATTGACCGTTTGTGTTGAGTATTTCTCATTTTATTCATAAAATTTATTACTTCATATCTCGTTTCGCGATTAAAATGCCTAAATAAAGATAACTAGAACTCAAAATAAGAAACTGAATACAATTTAAGACGTTGAAAAAAATCCAGAAGAATAACGAATTGACATAGCAAAGAGTTTTTTATTTTTTTCTTTTCGATATGTAACACTGTTATGTTTTGAACATTTATATGCCATGCATAATAAAATCCATAATATATTGATCGAACCTACCGGCTTAAATGATTTCGATTTTCCTTACGCAAGAAACTCTCTCATCGTATATAAATGTGAGAATTTTACCAGAAAACCATGTGTCACGGCATCTGATGTTTCGAAGATATGTTGCATTGGTCGACAACTACAATCTTTTACTAAATTTACTAAAAATTAAATATTAAAGTGTTCATGGTAAACGAAACGTATTTTTATTACTTCTAATATGTTTAATGTCAATACTTATACAAAGGCTTTATATTAAAAAATAAAAAAGACTTAATTTTTATTTATTTATTTTATCAGTACCGTTTTTGCTAATGACGATCATTTTCAACTTGAAAATGCTCGTCATGTGCAAAACCGGTTCTGATCATATAAATAATTGTGAAATTAGAACAGAGTATATTTTATTTTTTTAATACTGATTCATTAAAAAACGTGAAATTTTTACCAAAAAAATGGTTTTAATATTTATATCTTTAAAATAAAACTTAACCGTGTATTTTTATTTCCATTATCTATAAATGTCACGATAAATGAACCGAAAAAAAAGTTGTATTTTTAAAATACAATAGTTGATTCTTAAAAGTAGATTATTTCTTTTTTTTTTCCATGTCCGCTCCCAATATGGAGCATATGGACTCCTAATGGAGTTTATCTCAACAGAAATGTTTCTACGAGAACTGCTTGTTACTCAGTTGCTCAACCTCTCTTTTTTCAAAGAGAGTAGGAATAGAAGGAAAGGGCAAGGACAGGACTAGTGGTTAGCTAATCACTCTCCATACGCCCCGTTCATAGGATAGGATGGGTGGGAGGGGGGAATTCAAGACATCACATCCATGCCTTTGAACAGAAATTCATAAATCGATTAAAAAATCAATTTATAAAACCGCCCGTACCGGGATTCGAACCCGTGACCTCCGTAGCGGTAGCCAACGATGTTGACCACTCGACCACACAGGCGGCATTCTTATACATTATTATAATTACTTCTCAATATTTTATTTATTGTTTATTGATTATTCTCAGACTATACTATAATACAAAAAGAGCACGATAGAAAAAATAGCAAATAACTTAAGCACTTACTATTTATCTGTGATAAAAAATATCATCTGAGATATGAGTCGTATGGTATCAAAATTAGAACTGTTATCATATATGAACCATACATCATATATGGGACAGTTCTACTTTTGATATTATACGACTCATATATACTATTTCACAATGCAAGGAATATTTGATAAACATCGATTTGATTTTTTTCGTACGCGTTATCCATCTCTGATCGTAGAGTCGTAGAGCAAACAAACATATGTCCACTCATACGGTCAAAGACATCAATACTTATGCACTGCGTAAGTAAGCTTGTACTATCTTGAAACAGCCGAGAGACAAATCTGAAAATATCACTAAACAAATATATATGCACTCACACCGCCCACATCGATTTTTTTACCTTCTGTTCAAAGAACTCGAAAATTCTTTGTTTTAACTTATTTCAAAGTAAGTTTGTACTTACAATTAACTTTTTCTGTTTTTAACTTCATCTCTTATGTTTTGGTATTCATTCTGTTGTTTTAAAAAATAAACCTGATGTAAAAAATTAACGATTTTTAAATAATGTATGATATTACATACAATGAACTTCGTTGGATATTCTACATCAAACACTGTCAGTTGTGGGATTAAGAAGTTAAAGCAGCATTATTGAAAAAAAAATCAATCTATGGATGCAGAAACATAGAGCTAAAAAAATCAACTTTAGGAACAAATTTAGCTTATTTACTCTAAACATTGTGTCAAATACAAAAAGTCACGAGACGAAATGTTTGCTCAGCATATTTTAAGAATTCATGTTAATTCATAATATTCTACTGTAAGGTATATCACACACAAATTAAATTGATTATTAATTGCTTTTTTTCAGTTTGTTACGCTTTTCTCTAAATAACTTGGTAGAATGCTGTCTTTGCTTTTTACCACCTCGATTAAAGGATGAAGTTTCCTTGGACTTCAAGCAATCCACCGTGATATAAAATGACACCCTGAAATAAATTTGGTCTCTTTTTTTAAGTGTATTTACTTGGCAGAACTTAACTTAACTAACGCTCAATTTATTATATTTAATAAAATATTTTTCAATTTAAAAAATGATGTTAGAATATAGAAAAAGTTTATTTATTTTTAGCCAGTATTTACGTATAGATAAATAAATTTATGTGTAGTATTAAAATACTTAACTTTTTTTAACTTTTTTTTATATTATAATTTGTAGCGGTATTAATTTTGTATCTCAACAACACTGGATAAAGAACCTTTCCTTGTATTTACTCGTTACTTATAATTCTGAATATTTCATCAATCCAGCGGTCTTAAAACTTTTATAATAATTTTGTACTTTTCATTCTTTCGGTCATTTTGAATTTTATATCGGCATTAATTGTATGTTATAATTCCATTGTCAAATGCCACATTTAGATTATAATCAAAAACTCATGTTTTGTGGTAAATATTATTGATACAATTCTAAAACACATTTTTACATTCTAATATTGTAACACTGGCATTGATTGATAGTGAAAAATATCCAATTCAACCAATTCATCGTTGCAATAAACAATTTGTTAATCGTCACGTTTAAACATTTACTATGAAAAATTTAACAACAATACTAATTGCATATCATTTTGAAACAGGAAGAACAATGTTTGAAACAAATTGAGACATCGTCATTATTAAAATAATTGCTTTGGGTCATAGATAAACACTCAGATCAAACTTTCTATTTTATACTCAATACAAAATCCGTCTCAACGAACCATAATATTCATGTGAGAAGGTCTGTATATAAAAATATTAAAAGTACCAACTGAAGAATGTCAACCATTCAACGAAAACCATGAAAAAAATATGTTTGAAAATGCATCGTTTACCGTCTTGAATAATTAGTTTTTTTACAGCATTATTATTGAACAACTTTAATTAAGTCAAGTTTGCAATATTCATTTACCAAATACTTTGTCACTAACAATGCATTTATTTTGAATAGTTATGTCAAAATATTAAAATATTAAATTGTTAATGAGTTAGCAGTATTTTGATGATATTAAAATATGACCAGTTTTAACATTAGTGTAAAGCCAAAATAGCTTTCAACTAAATTCTTCAGGTCTTGATAAATTTTACTTTTTTATAATAGCCAGATGCGTGGTCGAGTTTCAACGTGGTTGGCTTAGAACATAGAGGTCACATGCTCGAATAACAGTAATGACAGTTTTAATAGATTGATTTTTCAATCGTATCTTGAATTCCCTTAGCGATTAGCAAACCACTATTACTTTCCTAGTCCTTCTTTACCTACTCTCTAAGAGAGAGTGAGCAAGTCAGCAATAAGCAAATCACGTAGAAACTCTTATATTGAAATAAAGTGTACACATGCTCTACATTGGGAGCGGACATGGGAATAAAAATAATAGTTATTGATTTATTTTTACTAAATGCCAATTCAATCAATATACTTATATTTTTTTTATTATTTTAATACATTGGGTATGTTCTCAATAACCTTGAAACGATCTTCTGTTTTAATATCAAATTTTATTTTTTGTTTAAGTTGAAGTTTTAAATTTATATCCTGCGTATGTAACTGAAAAACTGATCACTACATAAGTAGGTATAATTTACAATATATTGATTAATACATATACAGCGAATCGATACAAAGGTAAGAATAGCTCCTCCCACATATTTCAAAATAAAAAAGCCAAATTTTTAATCACGGCTAAGGCTTTGACTTGGCTTAGAGTCATTCACGATTTATCATAGCGAGTGTTTTTTTTTGTGTAAAAATAAAAGATTTTTTAAATGATATCATAAGATTTAAGTATGTAGATGAAAAAGTTTTTGCGTAACAAAATAGCTCACAGTCACGGTTAGATTATATCTTATTAACAACTTTACATATAGATTAAAACTTGTCTACAACTTTTTTGTTTTTGTTTTTTTACAGTCTACTCGAGCTAAGTTCAGTATTCAATACTTTCAATTCCTATAATACTTACACATAATGTCAGCAATATAACTAGTAAATACGTCTAAAGCGACATGAAATTTTTCATTTTTATCTAATGTAAATAAATCCGATAAATCGTAGAATACGAAAATATGAAAAAAAAACAGAAACAATGTCAGTTTTCATAATGTGAATACAAAACATGTGTAGCTTAATAGAAATACTCTGAACAGGGTACAGTCAGTGGTGGACTACGCACTTGAGAGGCCTGAGGCGCAATAAAATTTGCAGTCCATCTTTTTAGAATAAAAACGTTACGTAAGTCCACGTAAAATAAAAAGAAACGTCAAAAACAGAATTTAAATTGGACAGGCTTTATATAATGGCGCCTCTTGCGTTTATGGAGTAACCCGCTAATGCGTGCGTGAGATATTTAAAAGATCAAATCTACTTAAAAATTTTGTCATTGAATATAAGTTCAGAAGAACTGTTGGAAAATCTATAAAAAAAATGGAGAAGTTTTAATATAGTGCTAAAAACTTACATTTTTCCTTAAGAATTTCAACTGGACTTACTCTTTCTTGATCTTAATATTTAAAGTGTAACATAGTGTGAATGTTTGTTTTTCTTGTTTATAAAATATTTTGTAATGTCAGATTAGCCAATCTTTTAAACTAGTTATAAATAATTTAAAAAATATCCTTTTTTATTATTTCATCTCAACAATGATCCATTGGATACACAAGCATAATTTTAAAAAAATATATCATATATTTTTGATTGGCGAATGTTCAATTCAATATAGAGTACACAAACCATTAAAATGGTATAAAAAACATAAATTATTTCATTAATCATTGTTGCGAATACGCCGATGTTTGCATTTAAGATATATAAAATTATAACTTAATTGATTCTGAAAAAAGTTCATTTTTTATTCAATAAGCGGCTGAGCAAATCAATCATACTCGTCCTAAGTATCAATTAATGATTCGATTCGCATTATTGCGCATTTTTTATTGAATCGCCTCACGGAAAATGCAACAATATCATAATGTTATAAAATATCGTAATTCCCAATCGAATACCCTTTGCAATACATTTTAATTTGGAATTTTCATTACATAAATTCGAAATTTAACGAATCAACATTCATATAAAATTATTGGCAAACATCAGCCGTGCTGTCATGTTCTAAATTCGAAATAAAAAATCATTATTCACATAAATTTAATTTAAAATTTTCACCTCCGATCTCTCTTTCATATTACATTTTAATTCAATTCCATTTTTAAAACCAATGTTATAATATTATTGAATGAAATTTTATTTGCCTACCAAGGAAAAAGATGTTCCAAATTTAAAATTTGATTCAAGTTTTTATTCGTTTATTGACAATAAAAAAATAAGTCGTCTACTAAATTTAAATTTAACCTTGCATATAATTGAGCCCATGAGGGGTGAGTCAAGTGTTATTCAAGGAAAAGTTGAGTAAGATGCGTTATATATTCCACATCTCTTAAAGTATCGTAAAAATGAAGAAACCTTAGTAAATAAATACACACTGCAATAATATTATTTCATAAAATAAAAATATGCAATCCACCAAAACACCTTGTAAAGTTGTGATTGTACTCAAAGTCCGATAGAAAAGTTTTAAGATTTTACTGTTTAGCTCACTTCACGTCTTGAGGGCTCATATTTAAATATGTGATTAAACAAACAACGATAATATAATATGTTCGAATTTTAAGCATTTTTTCATAACAATATAAAAAAGGAATATTCTAGATTTTGTAAAACGTTCTAAAAGTACCTATATATATTATATATAATAAAAAAAGTATCCTGTGATATAAAGACAAAACAGAAATGAGTGTGGTATCATTCTGACATAGAATAAGGCAGCAATCGTCGACCTTGGACGATCCCAAGGTGAATCCCCGAGCAGACACCTGCGCCCGACTTGCGCGCAGCTTCTTGCGCACATCGTCGTTAACCGATTCACCACAGGTGAATTCTGCTAAATCTTCTTTTACTTTTCTATCTTAATAATATTTACACTTAGCTGGTAAATAGTTACATAGAAAAAATACTTTTAACTATTAAAATAGTTAAAACATTTTCACTTCGTTATTACCCTTAATATATATAAATTTAAGTAAATCAATCAATGCTTTGTATCTACTATATAAGCATAAGATATAATAAAAAATATTTTAAAACATATAAGTATTTAAAAAAACAATAACTACTTATATGTACGTTATCATTGAAAACAGCGCCATTCATTGATTAAGTACGTATATTTTACAATTTTGTTTATCTACAAACCTTTTTTAAACGTTATGTGGTTTCTACAAATTCAAAAAAATATTTATTTTTTAAACATTCAAAAAAAGCATTTCCAAAATAATAACATAAAACTACTTCAGATCTACAGATCTTACTATTTTAAGAGAGATATCAAAAAGGGACTAACAGCTGCTCACTACTAAAGAAACTTCTTTATATATATTATGTTTATGATGGATGTGATATAAAAATGTTATAAATTTCAAATATAGTAATATTTATGATATTATTAATTAATCTTTTGTATTTTATTATGTGTGAAGCTCTCGTGAGTCGTCGTATATGCGCATCGCACACAAGCAAGCCGTAGAGAAAGGGTAAGATTTAGTCGGAGTCGGAGATGATGATGGCCTTTGGGTTGGATGTGTTTTTTTTATTCATTTTATTTTTTGGTACTATGCTTATCGTACAGAACCAAGCAAAACTAATGCACTCAGATCACTTTACTTGGGGATTGCTGGGAGTTTTAGTTTTTGTGCTCGCTACATCACGAATTCTGTTAGTGTTAGGATATATTTTTTAAGTCAAGTTGAAGGCGGTCAATATTTATTTATTTAATATGTATTTATCTTAGAGTCTACCAAACTAAAAACAATGAATATTTTTATTAACATTAAAATATTAAATTTTATAAACTGCATTTCATTCATGATTTTTTTTAAATTAAGAAAAAACACTATTTTCTTTTGTACATAATTCCCAGTTATTATTTGCCAAGATCAGGACCGGTTTCACTCATAGCGAGCGTTGTCAACTGATAAGAAATAAAATTTAACAATGCTATTTATACAAAAACAAATTAGAATGAAAATGTGTAACAAACAATTGACATATAAAAGAATTTACAAATTACAGTAGAAATTATCAAAAAGTAACTCTAAAATAACGCAAATTAAAATGTTTAACACCTCTAACATGTAATTAAAAAATTATAAACAGCAATTATTGTATGTTAGCTAATCACTCAATCTCTCTTTCAGAGAAGATGCAGATGCAGAAATAAATAAATGTCATTTGATTCATATAAGTATCACCAATTTAATTGTTATACAATAAAAAGTGAAAAATTGCGATACTAACAAAAAACTTTAATTGTAGATATTACGCGACTATCGATTGTAAAACAGCTACAAAACTTTCGTTTGTAGAAAGAATGAGATTAAAAGTATACTAGTTTGTAAGTGTTACATGTAAGAATCAATATTCGACCTTCCATGGAAAAATGCAGAACTGGCCCTGACAAACGTACAGAAAAAATGTGTTTTTGTATGCACACTTTTAATAAAAATAATATAATATTTTTAGCAAGAATATTTGCAATAAGTGTGTGCATTTATTGCTTTTTTGCTGAGAAAACTACAGCTGCTGTCATTTTGCTTAGATATATTAATTATAATTTACACATGACCATTTCCAGATTATTCTGCTTTTAAAGTGAACAGCATACCAAATGCCTTTCAAAAATATCTCAATTTCACAAATTTTTGTTGTTGCTGTTTTCTTAATTAGAAAAAAGTATAAAAGGACTTTTTTTGATTGAGTAGAAAGGTATGAAGACATTTATTTTTTTCATAGTAATTCGTTAATTGGTCGAAAAATTAATGTGTTTCCAATCATTTTAACCGTTCATTGTGACAGGTAAAACGTAACCAATCATTTTCATTGATGTCTACATAAAAATAACTATTATGTTACTTTGGTACCTTTTATTTACTAAATACACACGAATTCGATTGAAATTATTTAGGGAAACCAGCATTTTGTTATGTATTATTAATGCATTTGTGTTCGAAAAGATACGCATTTAATATAATTCGATTGATCATAAAATTACTAAGTATCTTGTATAATACTTAAGTCAAACGTAATCGAATCCAATGGAAAAAAAAATATATAAATCATTAAGCTTCACAGAAAAAAAGGCCAACGTCACTTTTGGCTTCGTAATAATATAAAAACATTCGGGTCATTAATTCCGAGAAGTTCTTTTTTCACACATTAAAAAAATAGAAATCATTTTACATGTCCATGTTCATAAGTTGCACCCATTCTCACTCAATCACAAATATATGCTAATAAATTGTTACATACTGAACATGAATACCCACAAAAAGTTAGTTGTCCTCTTGTGACGTGATTGATGTTTGACAGTTATTTTAACGCGTCAATCTGATTCTAAATTTTACTTCACATATATGGAGGCGCTGAAATTTTAACCTCAACAAGCAGAGGCATAAATTGTTTGTATTTACTTAAATCCAATGCATCTTGATTATTAGATTTTTTTTTTAAATTTTCAAGTATTTGGCTGTCTGATTAAGACGTTTTTCTCTATAAAGCAATATAGTGCATTCGAAAAAAAATATTTGACTGAGTTAAAACAGATATTTTTACTACAAAGTTCATTCATTTTATATAAGCAAGATAATTAATTTTCGTAAATGCTATCGTACATTGCATTCAAAAATTAAAAATATTGTTCACATTACTAACGAATTAATTATAAATTGTAGAACATATTAAAAATACATTTAATTAAGAAAAATAATAAAATTTACAGGAAGAAGAACAAGTAGAATAAGACAAAAACTACACCAAACACAATTTCTGAATATTTTTACCTTTTGTATTATAATATAATTTTAACTTGTCGCATTTTAAATTCTCAAATGAAGCCTTTGATATAATTCATTTTTTTATTTGTATACATTTATAAAATAATCGAATCCATTTGAGGTTTCTATAATGTCACCTTATTCCATTACAAATTATTGATTGTGGCCGTCTTTCATCAAGCAGTTCCTCACTACTGCTTTACTTATTTGTTACAAAAAATAAAATAAAATATTTCGAAAAATCTCATATATTTACTGGAATCATTACTCATCTCTTTGAAATTATCATTCACTGTCCAAATATGTACATTTTAGATGCTCGCATACATTCAAAAGACAAACAGAGATCTTTAAAGATAATATGTATGTTGAACAACTGTCAAAAATATATTTTCAAAATATCCACTCTCTTTCGATAGCATCTACGGATTATTCTGGTAAACATTATAGAGGTTTAAATTTCATAACTTCACAACGAATGAAGGAATCGGTTACATACTGACATCAATAAACTGCGGAATAATAACTGACATTGGTCATTTTTTTATCATTAACAAAAATGTCCGCAGTTGTGAAAAACAATGTTTTTGTAATTTTAGGCATATTTATCAAATATTATTTAAGTAATATAATTGTATTTCTTGTATTTTATGCAAATATGTGTCGTGATAAGTGCTCTAACGATTCGATTTTGTTGCCCGCTGTAGTTTAGTTGGTTGGAGCTTACTCTAGCGACCAGGTGTGGGTCTGGGTTCGATCCCCAGTAATGTCGATGTCAAATTTAGATTTTTCAAATAAAAAAAAATTGAGACTTAAGACATGGGTGTTTGTGATGCCAATTTACCTCGAGTTTATCTTGAATGACTTACAATACTTAACTTCTAAATATTTGGCGCTTTGGAATTAGCTGTAATGCCAAATATTTTTGTTTTATTAAAAAAAAATTCATGATGCTATATTTTGTTTTATTTTAAATATCATATTAATTTAATACATAGCGGGTGCATTAAATTATAAAAGATAATTAAAGATTTTAATTGTATTCCACCTCTTTGAAGTCAGTTGTAGTTTTTCATATACGTGAGAAAAATTCTATACTAGCATATTGAATATTTTGTCTAGAACTTAATTTAATATTGCTCTTGTGATATAATGGATGTATACAAAGTTTATGTCAATTCGATTCATTTATTTGGTTATTATTAAAAAAACTCAAAATGTATTTATGTGTACTTTGTTTTTAAGTCAATTTCTCATCACATATTTGAAAATAATAATTAATATATTTATAACAAAGGTCATGATTTATATTAAAAACAAATACTACACTTAAATCGTTCAGTTATTTATGTAATCTTAGAATTATAATTATATAGCCATTATCTAAAGTACCTGATTTGGTATCTTATACACTTCAAATACCCACCTTGACATTTGTGTGGAATTGACATAAAGAAATTACAAAATACTCAACCAAATCCAAATTAGCAGGTGTAACTTCATTTATTCACTAATGATGGACTCGATAGATTTTGAAAGTCGTGTCCTAAATTTTTCGCAAAATATTTATTGGCTTTTGATATTTATTATTTATCGTTCGACGAAGACGTAAAGAATTGTGAAACTGAAATATTTGCATGTACAGTTTATTAATAAACGCGTAACACCTTTCTTTATATTTAAGGTTTATATATCTACTAAAAAAATATTTCGAACTAAATCTCGTAACCATGATTTTTGATTTATGACATAAGTTTTATAATTATCTTATTCACGTTAAAATTAATTTACATATTTAACTGAAATCAATATTAATATCTATTTTTAAAATGTGTATGGAAACATATATATATAATATGAACTACCCGATACGCAACGAGAATCAGATGAAATACTTAAATTATGAATTATACAGTTTATGATACATGAATACTTACCAAAGTATGTATACTTGAAATCATTAATCATTACGTTAGATTTTGTTTTTTTTATGAATTTTTCGTTTCTTTTCGTAAATTATACACGACATAACAATTACAAGAGTATGTAAGTACATTTTTCACTAGTTTTGTATACTTAAAATTTACTTAATTTTTGTTTCATAATGTTCTTTTTAAGTACTCATAAAATTGTATTTAAATAAAATAAAACAAATAAAAAAGGGCACCACCAAAGACCATACTTTAAGAGTACAGTAAATCACTCAATAACGTTTCCCGTGTAGCTAAATTTTCAAGGTCAAATTATTTTTTTAATTATTATATTATAAATAGATATTTTATATACATGGATTGGAAAAATATTTGTCAGTACATGCTTGTCCGTTGACTTCTTTAGATATATTCTGTGACAGGTGAAACGAAAAGGTGAACGTGACAAGAAAAATGTTCGATTAACTGATTTTGTTCAATTTGCAAAATATAATTGAATGAACTTTACCTCAAATTTCGTATAGATGCCTAGTCTCTTATAAAGTAGTATTCCTATAGTATAATTCCAATCTCTACGCTATAGGACGTTGACTGTTAGAAAAAAAACACACGATATATCAAGTCTCTGGAAGACAATAGTTTCAGCAATAAACATAAAATATGTGATATAAAAAAAGTTTATTGTAAATCAATAAAAAATTCACGATAGTTAAAGGCTTAAAATATTTCTGAAAAAAGCATTTATCGAACATTATAAACGCAAGATGAGCACAAAATTGTTTATATTATTAATAACATACATTAATGTATTTTTATTGCTTATAATAAGTAGTTATTTGATTCGATTTACCTACCACTATTAACGGAAGCTTATAGAAAAAAATACCCATACATTTAAATACGAAAAGTCGTGTTGTTTATTAAAAAATCAAATCAAAATATTAAGATTAGATTGCAACAAAACGCTGTTTACTTTAATAGTAGCCATGTTAAATCTTCTGTATTAATCATACGTGATTTTTTTTAAATTTTAATAATAAATAATTCACATCAAAGTATTATATATATTTTTTTCGCTCATATACTAAATGATAACGTATTATTTAGATGAATTAAATACCGTAATAGCGTATAAGGCTGTACCAGCGTGCAAAATAAGTTAAATGTATCATGAAATTATTTTGTTTGCGTCCAAGCGCGGCTTTTGGGTAGGTACGGCAATTTAGCGTTTTAAAATATGACATCATCTTAGTCGGCGTGCGTATCAAAACAAAAAGAAAAAATGACAACTCGGATTAAAGAAAAATGAATTTTAAAATTCTCCAACCGATAAAATTGATTGCTTCATATAACAACGAAGTATTTTTGAATAATGTTTAACTAATTAACAGATAAAAACCACTTTTTTGGCAAACAACAATATCAATGCAAAATCAAACAATTAAAAACTCGTAAATTCCGCATACTTTTCAGCCATTCAACAAGAAGACATTATTTATTAATTTATGTTCGTGTATCAATGATCATAAGGTCAACTTATACTTACACATAGTTTGAGGTGCGTCAAAATATTTTCATATATGTTACGTCTGCTACAACGAATACAAAATGATAAACTTCTATTACTTTTTTTTTTTTTTAATATATGTTCGCTCCCAATGTGGATCATATGGCCTCTTAATCGATGTATCTCAACAGGTTTCATTTAGTATCCTTAATCTTGAAATCCCGGGATTTCGCGATCAAAAAATTGAACGGAATCCCGGTATCGGATACCCTAGTAAGGACAGGACTAGTGGTCAACGTATCGCTCTCCTTATTTACCGTATTTTAAGACTGGAGAGGTGGAAGGGTATTTTTAGATATCACAAACACTCATTTATTCAAACATAAGTTGATAAATCGATTGAAAAAATACTATTAGTGTTGGGACTCGAACAAGTCAGATCCGTCAAGGACTCATATGAGTTCACGATTCGAAAATCTAATAATACTAGATAATTTTTGATTATAACGCTTTTATATTAGTGCCTTATGTGTTGTCATACAATACAAATCTAAGCTCACGAGAGAGGACTGGTAAATAACATTTGAAGATTTCGTTCCCTAACAATAAACATTTTGAATAGAAATATTGCTTAAATACACAAAAAAATGTGGTAGAGACAAAATACATTGTCAATTTCAATCATCCACGAAAGCGTAAAATACTAAATAATAAAAAATTAAAATCCTACCTTTGAATTCCGATGACTTGGCCCATATCGTCCAGCATATGATCAGCCAGCACCAGCACCGTCGGTCCAGGTTGTCCATGCTGCACCACAACAGAAACATCCAGTGGACTTCCGAGCACTGAGCTTCCCGTGTGTCCGCTGATCATCTCCACCCTCTTCTGATCCGGTGTCGTCGTGTAGATCACAGTCTGCTTCCCATCTTCATAAATCAAATCAATCGGGGTCTTCTCGTCGATAGACCCCATATCTTGATCATACATATCCCCTGATAACCCACCGGACTTTTCTCCATCGTAAGTTAACATGTCACCAGGAGAATGTTGATACATAATGGCACCTTTGTCGTTTGAATACATTTCGGCTGGTATATTTTTGTCTGTGTAGATGACTTCTTGAGGGTACCCGTCATTGGAGTCCATCTCTACTTTGTGGCAGTAGGAGAAGTCGTGAACTGGCACAGGTGTCATTGTGGCCAGCACTGGTCTCGGACTATGCGGAGATTCTGGTGATCTGTCCACAGCGTTGCTTTCGTCTCCCCTATCCGAACCGCTTACGAGGGAAGCCATTTTCTTTTTTATTCGAAAAATTTTCGTATATCTTTAAAGCTCCTTTTTATTGCACTATGGATTTTTTAAATGGCGGTTTGAACTATTGTTCCTTGGTGAGTTTTTTGTTGTTTATGGCACTTCGTTGCAGGTTTCAAAGCCACGTGCGGCTTTTTTAGCACTTATATTGTCTTTTAGAGTTTTTTTGTGTCTATGCTGAAATAAAAATTAAACTTTGCATTGAAGAATTCGTTATATGAATGAATATGTTATATGGGTATGGAATGAATTTAAATAAAATGATATTTTCGAATCTATTTAGCATATAAAATTTTGTTTAATATTTAATCACTTTTGCATGTATATTTTTTTTAATCATCAAATACTCGTAACATCTCATTAGACCAAGTTGTAGATAACAAACAAATTTGATTTATATTTCCTAAGTTTCACATTATTCTTTCATAGATTCGGTGGTAACTTTGTGAAAGTTTCTTTTCAATATAAAACTTAATTTGATAACTTTGTTATTCCACTTTTTTTTCGACACGTGTTTCGGCTCTTTGTGCTTAGCATCATCAAAATATCGCAACTTTACCGAATGCGATAGTCTGATGATGCTTCTCAGAGAGGCAAAACATGTGTCGCAAGTAGCAGCACAATACTGGTATAACAAAGTTATCAAATTTAATTTTATATTAGTCCCACATTCATGAATCTAGTATCACAATAAATAAATTTCCTCCGTAAAGAGTTACCTTTTTGAAAACAAAAAGAGACAATATACCTGTAACAAAGTATTATACACCATCACAAATAGAAACGTAGGTATTTTATATAGAAATTATCAACAAGGATGCAAAAATTTTGTCTGCTTGTAAATATATGACTATAAGGAAATATCGTCATTATATTTACTATAAAAGTAATAACTAATAATTTTGAGAAATCTTTTATCGAAAAAGAACACAAACTAAACAAATTTATTTTTAATAATACAATTTATTAACGAATCTTTGTTTCGAGATGTTTTTAATACTGTGTGTAGATTTAAAACGGTCTATTTGTAGGAAGGAAATGAACAATATTCATATCAGCGTAAGATATTTGCAATCGGTTTTACGATCGCATTGTGGTTGACGTCTAGTCAATATGGAATTAGACAAGCAAGCTCAAGGCGGTTGAATGACGTTTTTGCGAAGAAAGTTACATTCGTTAAAGGTGTATAATAATAATATTATGAAACATCAACAAGCGAGACAGGACAAACGACTTGTATTTAATTTCTTGTGTCTAGCTTTAACGTTTAACGCGTCTGTCTTCATGCACATGCGAGGTGCAAACAACCTTTCATAATCAGCAAAAATGTATTAATTTATTAAAAAAAAGTTTATAATAAACAGCAAAAAGTTATTAAATTGTGATATTGAAAAATATTACTAAGAACATCCTAAATGGTTCTGTGAACGATCGTATCCATTGAGGTTGCAATTATTTAAAAAAGAAGAGTACTAGAAAAAATAATAGATACACTATAAAACAGAAGATATTTCTTTACAAAAAGTACTTTACAGTACTAATCTTTGTATTAATTTAAGACTCAAAATAAATAGCCTTTTAATATTTTCTATACATCATTTATTCAAAATATATCACAAGATTACTGAGTACTGTATTTTAGCTTGAGCCGACGGTTGACCATCGCACTTTACGCGATGGATGTGAGAATATTACCTTGTCGGAGGTTATTGCAAAATAATAAAGATGGGACGTCGAACACTGATTGATTATTCTCAAGGCAACGAATTATTGATGCTGTCTTAAAACTGAAAAATATTATTTTGTATGTATGTTTATTAAGACACATGAAAGTAGTCAAATTTAAATAATAGTACTGAATTAATAGTACATAATTTGAGGAAATCAACAAACAGGATTTAAATTTGAATTTTCTTAGTAAAATATCCGAATGTATAACAGTGCCATTTTGCTCACCGTATAGCTCTATAACCAAAACAGAGACCTGTTTTGTTGAATAAGTGTATTTTTATATTAAAAATTGTGAGTACATAATTTGCTTTGGAGGAATGCAAAGTGACGTCGCGCCCCACGTACCGACCGACGCTCGTGCTACACCATGTTTGAAGCGGGCCGCGTCCGCAAATTGTGACGACTTTACCGCACTTGCCGTTGTGGTTGAAAAACCTTTAAAAAACCAGTTGGGGCGTTTTCATAACACAAAGTCTAATAACCAGTTCCCCTGGCGAAACGGTATGCTAGGGAACGGGAATTACAATAAAGAACAACGCGTCGAGATCGTGTTATGACTTGTTTTGCCTGTTTGTGATTGATGAATAACACTTGTTTACTAGTCCAATTCACATTTCGGACCGCATTATTTTATTCTCTTCAGTTCATTTAACTTTACAGTTTTCATATATTCCAAGAATAATTTGAAGTCAAATCGTATACGGTTAATGTAATTTCATAAATATTTTGACTTTACAAACACGTAGTTTCATAAGTTTATTAATTTATTTACCTCAATCGTGTACATTTCTGCGAATGAATAATTTTGAAATTGGAATTCCGATAAAACATCAGAAATATTTATGTGTTCCAAATTTCATCGTTTTATTTTAATTCTTTTCATTCCCGAATTTAAATAAAAGTAAAGCGTTCGAAATTTGAAATTGAAAATGTATATACGTATTGATCATATCTAAATCGCGTAATGAAGTTTTATTTCATTAAAAATATTATGCTGTTATATTGTATGTGAATTAAAATATACAGGAATCTTTTGTTTTTACTTTAAAAAGCGGTGCGACATAGTTTATTATTGCGGAATTAAAATTCACAAATAAAAATCTCACGTTTTTTCAATTTGATCGCACCACATCCGTGATCACAATAGGCAAGGCCGTCTTCGTCAACTTCTTGGTGTGTACAAAAAAGTGGAAAACGAAATTTCTCATGAGTCACATTATGAATCTCTATAATGACAAGTGCCTCATATGATGTAATGCAGTAAACTTAACAGAAGTTAGACGGAATGATGCCATTATTTGTATATGTACAATGTTATTCAATAGCGAACTCTCTTGACCGGTCTAAAATATTACGTCACAAAAAATCTTAATATTTATCTGAAAACCATGTATCCATTTTTGATGATTTTCGCTGGCGGTGAATACGTTTTAGTACAAAAAGAATACTTCTGCAAACGGGCATTGAAATTTGTAAGTAAAATTACTTAACATTAGATACTGAATACAATAATGGATATAAGATCTGCAAGAAACATCTGAAAAATGTTTCGTTTCGTGAAAAACCTTCGAATATATTGAGTTTGGAGTTATTAATAAAATTATTTATTTGTTTTATGTATCTCGTTAAACATGCTAAAATATCATATTAACCTTTTAACTGCCGTACGCGTGTTAAGGGTCACAATTTTCCGTGGACGGGACGCCGGTCATACAAATAATGTGTCTTTAGACGCTCCGCTTTAAAAGGGATTTTATTAACTCAAATCAATTATTTTAAGCAGACAAATATTTTGAACACACGACAACATTGGCGCACTATTCATTTATTTGGTAAGTTTTATAAATAAACTTCAATACATTTTCAATAACGAAATTTTTAGAAGGTTTTATTTTTGCAATAAAATTCGCGGCGTGTTAGGTACCGCCACACGTACACCTAGCGGCAGTTAAAATGTTAATATTCGTTTTTAAGCCGGTTATTTGAGATAATATCTATTAATCAAGCCAAGGCACCAGATATTTCTTAATTTTAAAATTATATTTGTTTTTTTTAATGTTACTCGAAGACTGGTAATTTTATGTAAAATGAAATTAATTTAATTTCGCATTATATTTAATATAGATTCACATTGTAACCAATAAGTTGAATAACCGTTAATCTAAAGATATAATATATTCTAGAGATTTAGAAGTTTTTTGCCAGAACGAGGTTGAATGATGAAGTTGTGTTAAGCGTGTTCATCTAACTAAAGAGAAGACTTGCAGCAGCCAGCAGTAAAAATGAGTAGGTGTTAAGTTGAATCAAATCGTCAACCGGTTAGCGGCAACGTCATATAAGTTCTTTGCCAGTCGCCAGTGAAAAAAATCATAACGTGAAATACGCGTTTTTGGAAGCCGCGCGAACGATAGATTTTTGTTATGTTTTGTATTGAGCCACGTGGGGTACGGCAAGGCTCCTGGGGTCTGGAGGGTAGGCTGTTCGGGGAAACACGCTATTACAGGGTATTTAATGGAGCGAAACACCTAACCACGGGCTCACCTGTTAAAATACAAATCTGAAGTGGTCGAGGGATCGACCAATTTCATCTTTATTGCTTTGAGCTGTATGCGTTTTCGAACCGACGTGGGTATGTGGATTTTAAAGCGTTGTTATTTTTACGACAAAAAGTTTCCGAACATGTTTTTTTAGAAAAAAATGTTTTTTAGCTTGCCTAAAAATAAATAATCTTAAACATAGTATTAAATTTGTAATCATGAAATCATTGGAATACACTGGAGATCCGGTATTTTCTGTTTTTATCATTGATTTGGAGACTTTATACATGACAGGCAATTCTAATAATCTAATTCCGCAAAATATTATTTTTTCGAAGAAAGGTCTAAGTTTTTTTAATAATATGATGACTTATAAAGAGGTATTCAGTTACATATGTTTAATGTGACCATTTCTAATTGTGGTAATCTATATTATTACCTTACTTAAAAGCTCTCTGAATTTTTGACGAAATTCATTGTTTACCGTGGCGCACGCTCAAATAAAATTAAATGGCTTAATTAAGCCTTGATTTTTTAAATTATAATTGAGCATTTTATATGGTAAGTTCAAATGTATTTTATAAAACGTTGAGTGACATTATATCTACTATTTTTAAGATTTTCATCTGACAAAAGTATTTTAAACACTGCTTTCTTTACTTAATCTGCATTATATTTCTTGTTTGTTTCATAATTTAAGGATAAGAATTATTATTATTTACTTAACTGAACCAAAATCATCAAAATTGTTTGTAATAATTGGATATGATGAATTTGGACTATGTCCCAATGACATAGTCCAAATTCAAATTCAAAAAAAATTCAAAAAAATCAAATTCACCAATGACATAATCCAAATGTAAGAGATACATATATTTGGATAAAGATGTTTTTCAATGAAGCAAAATACATGTTACACCAATCAATCAATTATCAAAAAAAAATCCAACCAAAAAATCATCAAGTCTATGAAAAGATTACATGTATATTCATTTGATATCTCTCTTCTATGAAATTATTTGAAACCATTTGCTATATATTTTTAACTTCTTATAAATCAATTATGTATATTTACATATTTTATTCAAAAATCGATTATTTTCATAACCTTAACATTAAAACCGTAGACCAGAATATACCTATTTATTATTAAACAAAATAAGTCTTCCATTGGCGTTTAATTTGCATGTTTAAAACATGAGTAATTTATGATAATAAGACATAATTTGCACAATATTATTTTAAAGGCATGCAAGTTATAATAATTATGCAAACTTGTATTTATTTACAAACACAAACAAAGAGTTCTCACGTTGTAACTTTTTTATTTATTATATTTTTACTGGTGAAGTATAAATAGCCAAGTATTGAATTGAATTACAATTTTACTATAAAATAAAGTTAACAACTCTTTTGATATCGCGCCATCTTTAGAACTATTTGCTTTATTATGCTTTATTATATCACAAAAAAGTGGTTTTAAAAAGTAAACAGTGGTGGATCATCCCATAAGCGCAAGAGGCGCGCGCTTGGGGCCTCTACATCTTGAGGGCCTCAAAGATAGCATATATTATATAAAACCTTACATTTTTATTTCAGTTTTCAATACTGATTATTATCCTACGAAGAGGTTTGCAGCACTTTTATGTTATTCGAAAAGGAGGACCTCCAAAATTTATTGCGCCTGGGGCCTCTAAAGTGCTTGATCCGCCACTGAAAGTAAATAATTGTAATACACATTTTTAACAGGATTACTATCCAAAAATGATAAAACAAACAAAATGCTTTCCTAAAAATTACTCTTTAGTATAATTTGTAATATTCTCATAATCACTTTTATTAATTTTGTATTTGTTTTTCGAGCTTTCATAACTTTAGAAATATATAACTTGCTTATCTTTTGAGCTTTTAAAAACAGTAAGTTAACGATATGAAGTACGCTTTTTGACAGAAAATAGTATCTATATTTCTGCATCAATGAATTTACCAGTTACATTGGATAGGCAAAGACCTTCGTCATAACTTTTCGAGTTTATTAGCAGTAAAACTTCCTTCAGACATAGGGCAGTGGATCAACTGTTGGTGCAGCTCCTTTTATTGACCGGGTTTCAGTTACCGTGGGAATATTCCCAAGACGTTGGCCGAAGCGTGAAGCAGTGATTGCCAACACTCCATGCTATCTCGCCTGAGAATCAGGCACCGCGAAACCGCAATACATTCCGAGGGAAACGAAAGCAGACGATTCTTTTATTAATGTTAGGCAAATTGTTTTGTTTTATGATTCTTGTGCTTTTTATACACCTATTTACAAAGACAAAAAAGCACAAGTAAATGAGCTTTATAGAAAAGTATATGATTCTATTTTTTTATAAATTTAACACTTCATTTTAAAAGACTGACTTAATCACATCAAATTTTATAATAAATGCTAAAATACCAAGATAAATTACAAGGAATATTTAACATAAATATCTTAAAAGAGTGATCTTATTATCTGTATTGATGCTGTTTTGTAAATAATAGCTTAGTTTTAATTCTGGTATTATTATATTAATCTATCATTTCTTTATATAACATGTCTACGTTGTTTCTTTTGATTTATATGCCTGTCTATAACAGAGCTCTCTACCCTCTGCTCTCTCACACACACTATCAGTGCATGCGCAAAGAGAGGCAAATTGTGTCTGGGCGGATGGGTTTAAGTGTTAACTTAATATTGAACACATCAAAAAGGTTTTTGTGGCTTTCTTGTTGATTCATTTTATTTAATTGCATTGTTTATTTTTTATGGTTAGAAGAAATTAATATTTTTTTTCAATTGCTTCTAACTCTTACAATTGTCTACAGCTTAAGAACAGACATGAAAAGCATTTCAAGCCACTTGTGTTAACTTTCTTAAATTATCATGCTGAATGTATGTTTCACGAACAGAATAAAAAAAATCCGTTAATTACGTAAAGATATCGACTGTAACAATAGTCTAGCGTGGGTTTTGTGAAAAATAAACAAGGCCATGAATTTATTAATCTTTTTTATGTTTACGGATTCGAAGGGTCAGTTATGAAACAATAACCTGCGATTAGACCAAATACCGGTCCTTTGCCAAGAGTTTTATACTTATGCTTAAGCCAGAAAGAAGCCAGACGGGATTTTGTAACTGTTAAAAAACCTCGACTAGGTCGCAAGGATGAGGGGCCGTAGTCATATGGTGGTTCAGCAGGAATCCTCTAAACCGGTCGGCATGGCAACGTAACCTGCGCGGGACGGGATGCGCTTGGATCAAAATAACAACAATAATATTATTAACAAAAAGCGACCATTGCGAAATGAGCTATTCTAAAAAAACCCGGCGAGTTATATTGCGGTATAAATGAGAGATGAGCTATGACTTTTTAAAAAAATTTAATGGTTACAAACAAAAGATAATCAAAAATGGATATCATTTTACTTTGATGAATTCACTGAAATTCTGATTTTATATCTATATTTCTTTCTACATGTATATGTATGTACTAGTTTTGTATATGATCATGTTTGATTTCACTCAGTTAGTGGGTATTTACAGCTGATGTAATAATGTCTTTCTATCTGAAATTTATAGTTTGTTCCAGTTCCATCAATGATTCTATTTTCACATAAGTATATAAAAATAGTTCAAATGAGATCTAAAGATGAAAATTTCAAGCACATTGTCATTCTACCTGTGTCGTATTCTCTATAAAGTTTAATTATCAAACAAATTTACATTGGAGGATAATTTTTTTTTATCATTGAATAAATTTATTATGACAATCTTTAGTTGAGATGAAACGTGTCATTTTTTTTAGTAAAAAAAAAATATGTACACAAAAATGTTGATGTTGGATTAGTTTTCAATAGTGTGCAAAGGCTGTTTGTGAAGCTTTGGAGTGCTAGAATTTGTAAGGCCACGACTTTTTTCGATTACATAAGTCTTGGCTAAAAGGGCATTGTTAGAACATTCGAGCACTTTGATTGATAAATTAAAAAAAATAATATTATACGATCAAACAATTATAATTATATCGGTGTATTTGAATGACGTGACTCACCATTTTTTAATAATACAATACATTACAAATCATATTTTTTATTCGGTATTCGTATGTCGATGATGGTGCCCATGACCTTCGATGTTGCTCGTGAAAATGTACTTAAGTACGTCACTACTCTTCCAAGGTATACTTTTATGATGTAATATGTTTTTTAACACAGGGATATACATCGTGTTTAAGCATTTCACATTTTTTTTGCCCACGCAAGAAAAATATTGAATGTGATCTTATTATATGTAAAAAAAAATGATTCATTTAACTTATGTATATCAAATAATATGACACAAACTTCATCTAATTAAATTTACTAAATTTGTGTCAAGAAAGTTATCTCATTTCCAATTCTATTTAAACTAACATTTTTAACATAATTATTTTGAGAAATCACCGTTGATTCGGATATCATCTATAAGTACATAATTAAACAACAAATACTATGTTATTACAAGCAATGACTAAAGCCTACAATATGATCTAAACATAGAGCGATAACTTAAAACATAATATATTCAAAGAAAAAATATACCATGAAAAGAATTCATGAAAGCAAAATTTTCCGTGTTTGGCAAGTAACCTCTGTCATTTAAACTGTATTCTTTATAATATGATCAAGTTTAAAAAAAAAAGTTTTCTTTAAAATACTATGCTAGATTATTAACGAGTGTTGTATGTAAGAAAATAATTTTTAAAAATAACAATTTAAAATATTAAATACACTAAAAAAAGCAATTTTAGTAAAACTGAATATCAACGTAAGTCCTGGTAAAGAATTCATTCAACAATTATCTGTCGTGCTAAAAGCTTCAGTTTGAATTATTTTTAATCATTTATTTAACAATGTGTTTGTTAACCAATACTGGTTTTAAAAATTAATATGATATTCATTTCTTGTTTATATTGTAAAAAGAGTTAAATTAAAATTATTCATAAAAGTGTACATAACATACAGAAAATAACGAGTAGTAATTTTCTGTTCATATTTTTAGTATATTATATTATATAAATTTTGTGTGTATTCCGTTAAATAATTTTGATGGTGAATATTGGGTGCGTACGTTTTTAACTTTTTCAACATTACTTTTTATAAATAAAATTCATATCAATAAACCTGTTTCAAGATGTTTAGTATATGACTTGAAAATGAAAGTTTTTGACAAGTTATAAAATAATTACTTTAATTTAAAATTAATTCAATAAATTTTACGATGAGTCGTTGTAATCTGGAATTAACTCTGTTCAAAGAATTGATTAGCGATTATGATGACTGTTTCTTTATTTTCTCGCTTATTTTTTTAATTTATGAATTTGAATGAAGCTGTTAATTAATTGATGTGGTTTTGATCGTCAAGTGATAAAAACTTGACAGCGTACTTCTTGAATAAAAAAATAATTTAAATAATAGTTGAATGGCAAATTATACGCAACTTCTCATTTAAAGACAATTAATACAGACGTGCGTGCAGTCAAAAGTAAAAAAAAAAACAATGGGAGCTACAATGCTTTATCAATGAGACCGAGATGGTTGGAGGAGGTCAAATATATTCATGAGCTAAGTCTCAATAGAAAAGGAACAAATGAAAGATAGTCTTGTTTCTACTATAGTATAACTAACGTTGATAAGCACTTGACCATTTTTGCATCAGTACATGTAAAAACATATAGAAAATTCTAGTACTTTTAATTAAGGGATCATTTCAAAATGTTTGATAATTTATTCATTGTTTTTAAATGTGAATCTTTTAAAGTGATTAATTATGTGAAACCTAAGAAATAAGAAAAACAAATTTATCATTTGAGACATTTATTGAATAAAAATAAACTACGTTGTTAATAAAAAATGATAATTTTGTTTTTCCTCTGGTTCTGTAGATAGGTTTTACACGTGTTTCATTTATTTGACTAAATAAAATTAGCATAAAGATCCTATCCAAAAAGTATTATAATGTTATACATCTAGTAATTAATATATCTAGTGGAAAAGGCAATGTAAAAAAATCTACATATTTATCGACGAATCTTCTCAAAAATTTTAACATTAATAGCCCTACGCTCAGTTTTTGATGTTTTGATTAAAATGGTGTATCCAAAGGAATAATTATCTAGTTCATTTCCAAAAAAAAAAAAAAAACATTTGTCGACTACGGCCGCAATTTAAAGAAAAACGTAAACATTGTGCGAGCTGGTGGGGGTGTTGATTATATCATCACAATGATTTTTTTTAAATATATTTTTTTAGATAAAAACACAAAGTAATTCTGATGGTGAATTATTCTTCCAACGGCTTTTTGAATGTCAAATAAGCAGCAAGTCGTCAATTAACCTTCTGCAGCGTTTCCCATTCAGCAATAATCGTAAATTACAAGCGATTTCAATGGCGATTTCAGAATAACGCGATGCACGACTTGAAAGTGTTTTTTTTTTACAAAATATTTTTCCTCAACACGCAAAACAACAGGAATATTTTTTTTTGTTTAATCTTACTTTATATTTCACACTTTAATAACAATATTTAATGTATTCATTAATTGTATAACTTTAAAACAGAATTCAGAAAAGTAAATAATACTGTTTTAGTATTCAATTTTTAATTGTTTTGGAGTAAATTCAGGTGAACAGTCCAAACGTGTTGCGTCATTGCTTGATGAGTATGAGAATTCCGGTTCGTTAAAATAGGAAGGAAGTGCGCCGTTTAACAAAAGCTGGTCTGTGAGCACCAGACACAACAACAGAACGCAGACGACAGGTAAAAAAAGAACCTGTCTCAGCTCAAAGCAGGTCTACGAAAATCTATGCAGTTGAGAGTAATTACGCTATGTTGAATTTGCGAATCAAGTTTACCCCACTTTTATCTACCGCGATGGGACCCACCTGCGTGGACGCTGTCGCATCACAGCGCACCTCGACGAAGCGGTTTTGTGAGTACAGCGAGCGGGTTCACCGATGATGCTGTTTTCAAATCCTGTTTAGTCGGTTATGTTTTATGAGTTATGTAGTGCGTCTGTCAAATCGCATCGGCTCTTTTCTCAGAAGCGGAAAAATTTCGCGCCTCGCCGGACCGGCGCGCGACGACGACGAGCGCTCGCGCGCCGGTGGCCTTCGGACAAAGTCAACGCGGTCCGGAATGTGTTTTGTTTTTGTGAAACCGTGTGAGAAACATTCGATACGCCGTAAACTGTAAACTCTGCTGAAAATAACACCGAATAATAAAACACAAATCCGACAAACTAGATTCAAATTGGAATCCAAACTGTGCACAATTCGTGAAACAGCATCGCAACAGTATACCAATTTATCATTTGTTTGTTATCCACTTGGTGATCTACAACGATATTGATGACTTTGTCGAGTAGCAAAACTGTCAACCGCGTATGCGTCATGATTAATTAGTTATCAGGTGATTTAACACAATGAAGTTATATAAATAATTCAGTGGCAAGCTACAAGGAAAAGTGATTCAAAGAAAAATATATATGCAATTAAACAAATAAACAAATTGAAATGAAAAAGAACTGCCAAATTAGGAAGGCAAAAATTTTATATGATTTAAGTGAAAGTAAACAACATTTTTTGTATTTTTATTGTTTTCATTGAAAAGTTAACCAACGGTTTTTTGAAATTGTTATTAATTTGATATTAAGTGAACTAATGCAAAAATTTGGCCTTTGTTCCTTCGTTTAAACAAAATACCATACAGGTGTAGGATGATTGCATCGATTTACCTGTCAAAATGTGAACAGACGCGACAGGGTCGCGGGATTTCTTTCGGCTGCGGTCGACCGGTCTCTCTGTAAAGAGTATCACTTATTTCCCGATTCGGGTTTGAGCTTTGCACTATTAAATATTAAATGCTTATCGTACACTTTCCCCGCCGGGACACGGTTGCTATGGCGACGGCGGCGTCGCGCCCCCAGACGCCTGTCAGACGGTTCACTGCGCGCTCTGTGCGCGGCTGGCGCTATCTGCCGCGCGCGCGCGAACTGCACGACTTGCCCGTCACTTGAAACACTCCGCGATATTTTCGTCTCCTTCTGTCACACCAACGCACTCGGAGACAACTTTACGCACGTACGTCGTAGCGGCGCTGACCCTCCGCCCGCAATCGGCCTTCTTTCTCTCGCGCGAACTCGAGTAAGGCGATCCTCCCGGCGGACGTATGTCGCGGACGAAACTCTGTCTCGTCTGCCGGAGACGCCGGAGTCTGGACGGGACCGAAAGCTGTTAGTTCGCGGGGCTCCCGCTCGTTTGTGAAGTTTCAAAATTGTATTTTATCACAGCCGTCGGATAGAAAATGCGATAAACCGCCGCGCGGGCGCGGTTTGTCATCGATAGCGAACCTTTTACCAGAGTCTGGAGGCCGGACTGAGTTCGGATCTTTGCCGCTCGGCGGCGCGACCGAGAGTCGTTGCGCGCGCAGTCGGAGGCTGTGGCGGGAAGGAGTTGCCGGGTGGAAAAAAAGCGACGCGAAATAAAAACAGCCACAGACCAAAAGGAGGAGCGGAGGGTCCAGACTGCGCCCGCGGCCTCACCCGATACCCCGCGCGTCCTCCGACAGAGAAAAGTCCCTCCGATATTAACGTACGCATCAATCTCGCGGCCGTCAGTTTCGTTTGAAATTTTAATTAATATACTTACGCGCAATTATAATTGCATACAAAAACCAGTCCTGACCGCTGTGCGAGAGCACAAGTACTTCATTTCTGCATTCAAATTTTGAAACATACACGCGTTCAATAAATATACTCAACGCACGGTCAACAACGAAACCCTTAATATTACATAACGATGATTTTGCATTGACATCTCGTAACAGTCGTAACTGACAGTTTTTACGTCAGATCGTAAAAAAGAAAATAGGTAAGACCGTCAAGTAAAAAAAGTATTTTGATATGGAAAAAGTTGTATGATTACCTACAGAAGATTGAAAAATAATGTTATATTAGATTATATGCAAAAATTACAAATGACCGTCGATAGTGAATGTGTGAATGTCGATGTTAGGCCATCGATAATGAATTTCAGTATACCTTACACATTAAAACAATTTGTTGTATTTTCTAATTGATGTACATTGGTAAATATTTCCGTCATTAATCGATCGATTACAAAATCGCTTTTATAGACGAACTAATAGCACCCGATCGAAGATTCTCGATGGAGAGTGCGTTTCATTGGGTGACGTCAACTGGACAAGCCGAACGACCGGCGGGTCGTAACAGATGAATAGATTAAAAATTTGACGATTTGTAATTATTGAAAAACGTCCATGCTTATATCGCATGTGTTTATTTTTTATTAAAGCATTATTCAAATTAGTCTCAAAACCAGTTATACTGACGCAACAAATTTCAGAGGCACAGCATTATTTTCCTCTCAAATAATATAATTATAATTGTATAATAGATTATTATGCATAGAATAAATTTTATAGGATTTTTACATGTCGATAAAAATTCAATGTTGAAACTGAAATTAGTATTCAAATATTTGATTGTTTGGTAAAATTTTTGTTTGGCAATTTCACATTTATCTGTGTGTTTTGACGTTATACCAAAACATAAATGTAAAATAAGATTTACCTGACGCTGATATTTCACAAAATAAAAATTTAAATATTAATTCAATCATACAAAACCTTTAGCATTTTGGCTGCCGTAGAAGAAAGTACGTTTGTACCTAGAACACCGGCTATAATTTGCAATTATTAATTTAACATGTGATTGACGAGGTAACTCGTCTCTGACGTGTTGAGCACGAAAAATTTGACAAGATATCTCGTCTGTGGCTGCCATCCAGTTAAAAAAAATAATTACTTGTATCGCATAGCCATTTTAAAATCACTGTTTGTATTTTAAATAAAAATAGACAATTCATTCAAACACTCATTTAATGTTTATTATTTATGTGATGATGAAAGTTTTGGATTATGTATTAATCACAAATGAGCAATCAATGTTCTAAATGTATTTGTGTACGATTAAAAATAAACCAAAAATTACTGTTGTACTATAAAAATAAAACATAAATTGTTTCCAAGTGTCACATGATTGACCAGATGTTTTTGATAAATTGATGGTTTTACCTTCAATAATCTGCAAGAAAAAATATTTGTGAGTTTTAAATTATTTCAATTCGATCCAAAGTGGCTTAGTTTTATTAGGTGGGTTTAATTGATCAATGTCAATACCAGAATGATTTTTCGTGGATTGGTGCAGCTGTACAATCGAAAGTAATTCTTTAATATTATAAAATAAACAATCTTTTCGTATTTATTGCATTGTTATCGTCGATATAATATTTCTTTACTGCTTTTTAGTTTAAAAAGACAGTATCTCTGCTGCATAATACTATACTGTACTCAATGAACAATGATTTGAAAAATATGGTATTTTTTTTTAATATTTAACTTTAACAAGTAATTGATCAAGGCAATGAGTAAAAATTAGTACAAAAAGAATCGTTGAATCTTTCAAGCGAAAACAAAATAACTTGAAAATTTATTTTAAATACGAAAACATTTCACGTATATTCAAATTCAACATTTACATTACTGATCATAAAATAATCGGTACCCAATTGTTTTTTTCTCTAAACGAAAATATTCCAATGTTTGGTTTGTTAAAATGCTATTTATTTGTATAGCAATATAAAGGTTAAGCCGTGGCAATTCAGTCACGAATAATATCGACTATGTGTTAATTGATCAAAAATAAAAAATAAACTGTAGGGTTATTGTTTTTTTGAAAAGCGAGAGTTGGCGGTTCATTTACTGTAAAATGTAAAGGATGCAACGCTGCAGTAATAAGCTAGCCTTAGAAGGCCGTTATCACCGAGCCAATATTGTATAATAATTTACAGAAGCGAACAAAGCTTGTTTTCATACAAGTCATATTGAGTAACGAACTTTCAATTTGCTACAAAAAATATTTCGTTCATAATTGAAAATCGTTGTCGCCGTTTGTAAATAAATAATTTTATTGTTTTTGAAAGTGAATTATATTGAATTTAGTGGGATATTTTCGGTTGATTTGATGGTTATTTATTAATGTTGTTTCTTATTAATTGATTTATTACTTAAAAATTGCTCACTATGATGTCGATTCTATAATCGATTGAGTATCCTGTCATTATGTTTAAGATATTTTATCTGGCATTTAAAAAAATAGAATTCTAATTGAGTTATTGAAACATTGTCCATTTAACTGCATGCCTAAGAAATATGATATTATCATTTACTCTCCGATTTACTGTAAATATCATTAACTGCAAAAAATGCACGTTTTTAAATAAAATAAACTCATGATTTGTATACTACGTTCTATACTGTCTACCGATATTTCAACTAAATTCGATACACAAAAAATGATCAAAGAATAATTCATTTTCACACATATTTGACCAAAATAATTAAAAATTGCACTGACTTATTCAATATTTTAATGAAAATAGTTTTCAGTTTAAAACAATTTCAGCTTCAATATTTTTCTTAACACAAAATATAAATAGTTATTTCTGGTATGGTTTTAGGCCCTTGTACCTAACAATCGTTTTTTTAGATTAAGAGAAGCAATTGGTTGTTCAAAATATATTTAAAAATATATATATATATTCTTATTCATTATATATATATTGTTGTTGTCGTAAATAATTCGTTGTCAGTCTTCTGATTACAGCTTCTCGCAAACAGTATTGCTGAGTTGGAGATTCGAAGGAGAAAACCCAGCGACCGGGGACCTGCATTCTGTGCCAGAATAGATTACAGAGCCGACTTCTTATAAAACCTTTTTTGAGTGGAGGCTCGTAATAAATGAAAACAAAATAATTATTTAATTTTAACGCAGGTACTCAAATAAAATTATCTTATAACAAGAATTTAAAGTAAAATTTTCAACATTTTTTGTGAAATAAGCGATTCATTTTTATTTCGATTTGATCTCGAATGGCTTTGGTAAAATTTGTATTGAGTTAGTTATCCGAAATTATTCAATATTTTGTAAGTATCTGACGTTATTGGTAGCTGATTGTCAAATATGACTGAATTTATATATTAATAAAAATATAAAAGATTAAACTATTATAATTATATCTGTTAAATAAATAGCAATTATGAAAATTTATTGCAATCAAATTTAGATAAATAATAATACATTTAATGAAAACTGCAAAAAATTTTACTAAGCTACTACTGGTTTACTTAAAAAGAGCATAACGTCTAATGTTAAGATTTTGGAGCTTAGACAATGATTTAACAAGCTGAAGGTTAAACTACTACATATGAATGAAAAATAAAACACATTTGGTTTAATATATTGAACACTGCTAAAATTGTTTATTTCAGAATTATTCATGCACAATCGATTTAATAAATGACTTAGATAATAATTCGATGAATAAATGTGCGCCATTGAGGCTCTCTCACGTGCTCTTCGACCATCGCTGTGTAAAGTGTACACACACTCCTTATACATACCTACAGATATACAGGGTGTTCATAAATGGGTTTTTATTTAACTTATTATAATAAACATTTATTTAGTATATTTACAAAAATAATTTTATATGTTATAACGTATTCGATGTTATTATAAATTGCATGATTCCGACCCAAGAAGGTGTAGTCTGCATCCGTTTTAAAATGTAGGGTGATAATTGTGAACCAAAACACGGTGTCTTTTCAAGATAAGAACCACAAAAATATTTAAATTGCTTTATCCTAATATCGAATCATTAATTATGGGTATATTTTTTTTTAAATGTACTCATTTGTTTTCTTCAAAAGTATCAGCCATGCATGCAATGTGAACACTATGAACTATTGTGGTTTGAATACACATCATTAAATATTTATTTTTTAAATGTTTCCAGCAGCTCATTTTTCACGACTCCAACTCCGACTCCAACTCCACAGCTCTGAAAATAATTCATTTGAAAAAATGATATAATTGGTAAAAGATAGTTACTTCATATAAGATATCTAGTAATGACTATCAAAAATGTTATTTCGACTGTAAGCTTTACTAAAAAAGGGATTATTTAAAAAGTTAAATTCTTATCAAGAATTGCTTGTAATTTTGACGTTAACCTGAAGAGTTTAAGTACTATTAATGTATAATAACAACTATTATGTAAATTACTAGAGCTTTCAAACTGAGAAAATTTAACTTAAAACTCAAGTTACAATGACAAAAATAAACTAGGTATCATAATGAATTGAATAAATTTGCAATCTTTATAGAATGACCAACTTTCGAAATCAACAATAATTCTCAAAAATAAATCTATTGTTTTAATTTTACCGATAAAAAAAACAAAATATATAACTCTCATTGTAGTCAAATCGTTTTTACTGGTAACCTTATACTTATTGACAAGTAATACCTTCATACAATGTACGTATAAAAACGCTCACCAACTCTCACGTACCCACATATGTGTACATTTACACATAAGCTATCAATATATTTATCTTGGTAAGTAGGTATTGGACGGTGCGTACACGGCAAGTGTATTGGTAAATAAATGTATATATTTAAATATATTCAAACCCCCAGGGCATTTATAGTTTAACACATACATCCATCGGTGATTAGAAACTTTTAAAGACAGTTATGGCGGCCCGGAAAATATTCTTCTATATACAGCGTGACAAATAACGACACAGTACCAACGTGTTCACCACTGGCTAATATTGAAGAATATTTACAAAAAAAAATGTATAGGTTTATACTACCTAATATGATGGGGATTAAGGTCGTAAGTCGAATGAAGAAAATTGCTGAGCCTAATTGAACATGTACGATATACTGTTATAAGGCATACTGTAAGTGTGGTAGTAAACTACAGGTGAAGTTTGATAAAAAATAAAAAAACCAAAAGAATTACTCAACTCTGTTTAATCCTTGCTCGAATCAGTTGATCATGCAAATTAAATTGCATTTCGACTTTATTGACCAACTTGTGAGCAGTATATGTATCGTTTGTTTTAAAATGACTGTTTTAAATCAAAACCATAAACGTATTTTATAATCTTCTCATACCCTTAGACACGTTATAACCAGTGGTGTAGTGGTAAATAAATAGGTACCAAGTCGGTCATTGATTTCTTCCCTATTTTTTTTTTTTTTTTTTATATCCGTCCGAAGTTAAAAAACCACAAGTTTTAACAATTAAATCAATAGAAAACACACATTTAACGCAATTAAACTAAATTAATTTCTTCACGTTGCATGTGTATTTTTTTTTGTAAAATTCGTCTGATAGATCAATTTTGATATAATGCTTTTAAATTGTATGAACAGTATTTTGAATATATGTATCTACTTGAAAATTAAGTTACTCATTTTCAGGTGCCAGGTCGCCGACCTGGCCCCACTACACCACTGGTTATAACAACTAATAACAAATAATATTCTACTTAGCTCGACAGTTAATCTTAACTTTTACTTAACCCTTTAAATACTGAACAATGATGTATCATTTATAAAAAAACAAGATATGTTAACAACGATCGTTGTTGACTTGTTGATGACATCATAATGCTCGCCTTTGAAATTCCATGTGTCTCTTTAAAAAAATTATAAATGTTAGCAAGATTTAAAAAAAAATCGTAGTACGCAACTGACTATTATAGTTTTTTTTAATCCACGTGCGCTCCCAATGTGGAGCCATATCGCCTTCCAATGAAAGTATCTCAACACAAGTTTTTTCTACGAGAACTGTTTGTTACTCGATTGCTCAATTTCTCTTTTTTCGAAAAGATTAAGGATGGAAGAATAGGGCTCGGACAAGACTACTGGTTAAATAATCACTATCACCACGCGCCGATTGGAGGGGGGGATTTTTATACATCACAATAACACATGCCTTTGCCTTCATAATCACTTTTGAATCAGCAAAGTTTTATAATTGTATCTAATCTCTTTAAATGTGAAATTTAGCTCACTTTTAGGGTGTTCACTGTCAATACAATTGATAATGCTCGTCATTAGCGAAATCAGTTCTGATCATACTTAATAATAGTGGAATTAGTAAAAATGTATATGTTTTACTTTTTTACTGAAATTTAGCTGTTGGGTTTTTTTTTAGTTCTAGTTATTTTGTCAATCTAGCGAGTCATATTATGTTGGTCTAAAAAAATCAAAAACTACATTTTTCAATCGATGACTATCGCCATTTAAATTTCTTGGCTCACTTAATCTATCACTCGTCGTTTGATCTCATTTCCGTTTTTGACGAATCAAGGTGAGAAGTTGCGCTTCACTGCTTTCACTGAGTTTTTTGTAATCGCTTAAAATATTATATTAAACGAATTAATAAAAATATTTCACCTGATAAGCAACATAATAAACATATAAATAACAACTTGTAGATAATGGAGTAAACTGTCCAATCATACAATATATACAATTGATTTCAGTCCATTATTTAGCTGATAAGATCGCAGCATTGGTGCGCTTAGGTATATCGTGGAAGCAGCACTTGTACATTTCCTACTTTATCTGGGTAGGCACATAATGTTGTTATGGTTTTCTTTTATAGACAGATTCATGAGGCATGTACGTTATTTATTATTAAAAATCCAAAGAATAGCTTTTTAATTCGTTTACTTGTATCCTATAAGATTTTTTTTTCACTCTTTAGATGTTGACTGACAATAATGTTAAAGACTTTTAAGCACTTGAATTATGGTCAATTTTATGCAACTCTTAATAACACGTCACTAAAAATCTTTTGCTTTGAGAAGATACAGATTGGTAAAAATATGCCTATAAATGTTTTATTTGTAAGCCAACCGCTCTCGCTTCATTAAGCTATCATACAGAATTCATGTATATTGTAGTTTGATTACGGTGGTTTTCATTGAATAAAAAAAAATGAGTTTCGATGTAACAAAGTAAGCCACTTTTTTAAAATTTAATTTATATTCTTTGTCTCAAGACTGGTGATTCAATAAAACAGCAAGATAATGTGTCTGTCTGTATGTTTAGCAAGAATTCATTATAAACGGTGAACAGTACCAATGTGACATTTACACATGTCATTCTGACTGACCTTTCTAAATAGTCTGTAGTATTTAAAACAGGGGTGGGGAATCTTTTCTTCTCTAAAGGCCGCATTCATTTTTCTGATTCGACATGAAGGCCGCGGTAAACATTGACTTGGGAATTTTTGGCCGGAAACAATTTCATGTCTCTTTTTTTCAAGGATTTTGACATCCAAAGAATTTACGAAATAAAAAAAAAAACGGAGTTAGAAAATTGGCCAGAAGGCCGCATCAGAGTAGCCAAAAGGCTGCAGGTTCTCCACGCCTGATTTAAAGCACACAAATTTCAACTAGTAACAAAATGACGCCATAATAACGCAGACGAAAAAAATTGTATATCTAGTGTCTACGGTTGAATTTTCAACAAAACTAAGGCAAAACTGGGCAGTGCAAATCGATATTCTATTTATAAAAACGATTTTATTAAGCTGCCTTATTTCACTTAGAAGTAAAACGTTTCAGAGTCTTTTAAAGGTGAAATTACTCGTAAAGAATAAAAAAAATAGTTCAAATCTATCTCGGGTGAAGACGGATATTTAAGCTGGTATCTATATTTTCAATTAAAAAAATAATTTAGAAATCTCCTTTGGTGAATCGTCTCGGACGTATTGTTATGTTTTATTATATATTCTCATAGTGATACCATCATAATCTTTGAACTGGCAGCATCTCAAGAATACAAATGAAATCGTATACTGGGCAATACGCAATAATATTCAATAATAAAAAACATATAATATAGTTTATCTATTGCATGTAGTCATATATAATATATAACGTTTCCGATGCTGTATTTCTTAGAGAAGTCGATTCATATCTATATCTCATCACAATTAATTTCCGGGGTTCAATCATTGTTATATCACTACATACTTACTGTATGGTATACTTATGTGGCAGTTCTTACATTGCCTTACTTATGAAACAAATTCAGGACAAAAAATGATTCAATTAATACATTTTTATTTGACGACACGATTAATTAAAAAAAAGAACACCAAATAATTTGAAATTGGAAAATCATATGAAATAAACTCGGTGAGAATTTTCATGAGTTACTTCATATCAACTCGAGGAGAAGAAACATCACAAACAACTATGTTGAAGATCACAAATTTAAACTGAAACAGATAAGTTTTTAAAAGTTAATGCAAAACTCTTATCAATTAGACCACAAAGAGCAATGCTTTATGTGTATATATGAGGACTCTGGAAAGAAAAGCGGCAGTTTTCATATAACAAAATGTTGGTAAAACAATTAAAAAGTTTTTGTTCCATTAATAGATATATCGTCTAAAAAAGGAATCTTAAATATTTTTTTTGTATTACTTACATTGTTTTGTGAAATCTCTTTGATAACTGCCGTGTTTGATATAAAAGATTAATTAAACGTCGGATTATTTACACACACGATTTTAATTCTTTTGAATATTACACGTTCCACCATTATTTTATTTTTTTAAATTACTAATTTGTTGTAGTAAGGCACCTGATAATACCTCTGAAATGTAGTTACAAAACGCATCGAAGGGTAATTTACATTTCTATTAACATTTTTATCTGTCAAAAACTCGATTCCCCTATATTATTTCAACATTTTTATTTTTATTAAAATTGTGATCATTTTCCATCAAATGATACAGAAACTCTTGAATGATTTATTCAAAAAATATGTGTTATTTAATTCTTACATTAAAATTCTTGCGTGTTTGACTTAATACAATATATGCAGCTTGACATATCGCGAGCTGAGTACTACAAGGTTCTATGTGGAAAGCTGCATGAAAACAGATATGGGCATTTCAAATTTTGAATGCTTGTATTTTGAAAATTGTAAATGTTTCCAAGTTTCTTTTTGATTGTATATATCAATGATAGTACTGGCATGATATACCAATTAATAAAATATTGTTAAAAATAGTTCTTCATAGTTAATTAGAAATACCTAAACTTCTATTAGAACCTTTTCCATCTGAAATTCAAACAAACCGCCAGTGCTACAAGGTTCTAAGTGAAATTTGTATGGAAACACAGGCGATTCAAAAAACTGACTTACGCTTTTTAAATTAATGGAAGATATCTAATGTGATTATTATTATTGGAAAAAATATATAAATAAAATGGAGGATAAATAGGAAAAGGAGGTTTTTTTTGTGATTTGTGTTTGATATCATTAATGTACTAAGTTAATGTACTAGTTAATATTGTAAAATGTAATAATACCACACTGCAAGAATACAAAACATCATAATGTTAAAAAATAACACCACTGTGTCGAAGAATAAAAATAATTGATCAAAATCAAATAATTGAAAAAAAAGGAATAAAATTCATATTAATACAGCATGTAGATAATGCTACGTTTAAGACTGCCTCATTATTACTTTATTTTTGTCAAAAATCGACACTTAGAACCTTGTAATACTCAGTTCGCGATATAGGTACAATCGAATCCATCAAAAATATCAATTCAAGGAAGTTAAATTTCCAATAACAACAAAAACATCACATTAAAATATTTATTTAATTCATGCTCATAAAAATAAAACACTATTGGGAAATTGTTATTGTTATATTTTGACTTGGTGTAGCTGTTATTTCTGTAGACTTTTAACTGTCATCTTTATAAAATCAGACAGCTCTAACACGCACTTTGAACGTTTTCGTGTGTTATCATTCAATTTGACAGACATTTCTCACATTCAAAATAAAATGATCGCATACATATTGGTAACGTACGATACATTTATTTTAAATTTAGGTTGGCCAGATATATGTGTTTTTCGATCTGAACGTGAGAGGTTTTTGGTTTAAGTGTCATACATCAACGGAACTATAATACTATCGGTGGAATTAAAATGTTTTTTTACAATTCAAAATTTAAAGCTTCTGTCGTGAATTCAATGGCTTAATATTGCCAAAACAACGAGACAGGATTAACTTACGTAAGATAAACAAAAATCGCTTTGAAAAACGTAATTAACTTCAATTTAATACAAAAAAAAACTCTTTACTCATTCCACATTTCCGAGCATTTTCGATTGGTGACTAGCAAAACGGTCCCAGTTTTAATTAATAAATGTAGGCTTGTTACAAAGTGTTTTTTTTTTTTACTTTAGTGTCTTTTCACCAGGTACTGAAAATGAACACTTTAAAAGTGATAAACAGTAATTCATTTATTTATTCAAAAAAAAATCTTTGATTTTCAAATTCATCGTTTATTTAATTGAGACGAATAAAAAAATTATTTCTCAGTGTGGAGCTTATGACTTCTTAACGGTGTTATCTCAACAGAAGTTTTTTAGTCAGTTGGTCAACCTTTCTTTTTCAAAGAGCATATGGATATGAAGACTAAAATATGACTAATGGTTAGCTAATTGCTCTCGCTACGCTCGTTTTTATGGTAGGATGGGTGGGAAAATTTATAAATTAAAACAATAAATAGTTTTAAAAAAACGTAAAAAAGAGCTAGACGAAAAGAAAAAGTGGCAATAGAAAACTCTTATGAAAGAATATGATATGTATAGTGCTACAATTGAGGTATAAAAAAGAAAAACGGAGAAATTTAAATATTTTTTCATATTAGTATAAACTAGTCGGTTCCCGACAAGCGTTATAATGCCACTCAAAGAAAGAAAGTGTTTGTGTTTTAATTGTGTTTATTTAAGTGCATGTTTTCTTTCTCTGTCTGTTTGGCGATTGCTGCCGATTGTCTATGGTACAACACAGCGCCACCAACTGTAATTTAATTTTACTACGCTTATAACATTCGCGCAAGTTGCATGAACGGTATGGCAGACATACAAACATTGATTTTTATATATAAGACTTACTATAAGTTAATTTTAATATGCCTATGACCTTCCCGGAAGTGCAATAAAAAAGTTTATCAAAGTTTTATTGTAATCGGATGAACGGCTTGGCACCGCATAGAGTTCGAACAAACAAACATTTTTTTTTTATATATTAGATATATTGTATCCATCTCCAAGACGAAAAATAAAATATTATTTTTAAGTCTACCCGAATAAAGATTTGAACCCAGCATAATACATTCTTAGATTAATGTATGATCAGATTGGTTCTGTTGTAAATTTCTCTTACGTGTGTAATTCGACTTAGCGTTTGCACACAAATATAACTGTTTTAGTGTTGTATATAATATATATACTGACCAAAATATAAATCAGGCAAGAGTTAAAAATATATCATCTAATTTTCACATCGGCCTAAAGATATAGCCACGTTGTTTTACATACGGATTTGTATGACGATCTTAAAATTATCGCATAATTAATCAATCAAATTTATTTTTCTTTCGTAACACAGCCAAGATTAAGATATAAACATAAAATATTGGCATTTAAAGAAAAGTCATCTATGACGTGTAAAAATAATTCCTGCATAACAACAATAATAATTAAACAGCTGATTATAATTATAATAACAGCTGAATTTAATGTGATAATTTTGGGATTTCTTACTATAATATATTAATATTATTCATTTTTGGCTTTTAATATAGCTAATATATAAATAATTCTCAATTTTGAATAAACCAATGTATATTTAGAAGTTAAATTTATTTTTTACATATAATTTAGGCGTATGCTCTAGACCACGGTTTCTCAACGGTGGGCTATGTGGCCCCCCAGGGGGACACAGAGATTTATTTTTGTTTTGGGGAGCCACAACACAGTTCAGGGGGGCCACGGGCAAATTGAGATTTCAAATTCCTCGGTGAGCTAAAAAAAAAAAGGTTTTCTTGGAGATATCTTGGGAAAAAGTATACCAAATCAGAGATTTCAAATTCCTCGGTGAGCTAAAAAAAAAAAGGTTTTCTTGGAGATATCTTGGGAAAAAGTATACCAAATCAGAGATTTCAAATTCCTCGGTGAGCTAAAAAAAAAAGCTGTTCTTGGAGATATTCTGGGAAAAAGTATACCAAATCGGAGATTTTAAATTTCTCGGTGGGCTAAAAAAAAAAAAAGGTATGGGGGCCACTGAAAAATAAAGACACTCAAAGGGGGCCACGCTCCCAAAAAGGTTTAGAAACACTGCTCTAGACCAGTGGTTTTTATCCTGGGGTGCGAGAAAGCATGTGCGGGAGTAGATTCTTTTTCGACTAAAATCATATTAAATATAATTTAAGATTTCGACTGAAGGTGCTTGGTGGAATTTCAATGTAAATTTGAACGGTTCAATTTTTATATTTAATATATTACAAAAAACCCAGTCAAATTTGAGATTTTTTTCTTGTTTTTAAATGAAAATATATATTTTTCAATAAAACAAATATCTTGCAATAAATGTAATTTTCGAAATTAAAAAATCTGAATACATTTTCAGGCGGTTGCAAGAACATATTTTTAGATTAAAAGAGGTGGGGATCACTAAAATGGTTAAGAGCCACTGCTCTAAACGGATTCCACTTATTTTGTATAAATTGACTATTATAATTATCATTGGCGGATTCAGGGGAGGGCATGGGGGCCATGGCCCCCTTCTAAGGATTTTTTGTTGTTGTTGTAATGAACCAATAAAATGAGAGTCCACTGTTGGAAGCCCAAGAGCTGAAGAAGAAGATGCTGTACAGTGTACATAAATCAAAAAGGAAGCAATAGCAGTAACAAGTTTTTTTTGCAAAATGATTTTTGTTTTTATCGACTTACAATCGTGTAAAGAAATAATCTGATTCTGTGTTTCCTTAAGAGCCGGAAGTATGTTGGCTTACGCTTTTCAACTAATAACTTTTATATAACCGAATCAAAATTATAATTAAATACAATATTGTGAAATCTGTGCAATTACATAATCACATTTCAACTGTGAACTATTTGACATTTTTTTTATGTACATATATATATTGCCACCTGTGTGGTCGAGTGGTCAACGTCGTTGGCTACCGCTACGGAGGTCCCGGGTTCGAATCCCAGTACGGGCATTTTTATAAATTGATTTTTCAATCGATTTATGAATTTCTGTTCAAATGCATGGATGTATGTGATGTCTTAAATTACCCCCTCCCACCCATACTATCATATGAAAGGGGCGTATCGATAGCGATAAGTTAACCCCTAGTCCTGTCCTAGCTCTTTTTTTCTATTCCTGCTCTCTTTGGAAAAAGAGAGGTTGAGCAACTGAGTTACAAGCAGTTATATTAGAAACACTTCTGTTGATATAAACTCCATTAGGAGTCCATATCCTCCACATTGGGAGCGAACATGGTATATATATATATATATATATTACACAAATACAACACTTTTTGTACTAATACATCTATTTGATATAATTTCCAGGAACGGTTTTGCTCATTGTTAACGTTTTCGATTGATGAAAAAAAAATTAGCTAGAAACGCGATCGTATCGAGTGAAACCGGTTTTGATAGTTATAAAAACCTGTGAAATCGTACAAAAACAATTTTATATAATAAAAAAATGTACGTACTTATGTCTTTTTAATCATGTCCGCTTCCAATGTAGAGCATATGCGTTAAAAATAAGCTTATCTCAACTGAACATTTCTACTAGAGATCCTGATTACTTATTTGGTCAATCTATCGATATTTGGAAAAGAATTTATATGTAAGGATAGGATTAGGGCAGTTACTTAATATTTTCATTTTTTTTAAATCCATGTCCGCTCCCAATATATAGCATATGGCCTCCTAATGGAGGAATCTCAACCATTTTTTTTCTACGAGAACTGTTTGTTACTCAGTCGCTCAACCTCACTTTTTTTCAAAGTGAGTAGTAGGGAAAGAAGGATAAGGCTAGAACAGAATTAGTGGTTGACTAATCGCTATTGCTACACCCAGTTATTAAAGGATTATAAGGATGGGAGGAATATTTTCACTACGCGCTTTTTTTATCTGAAGAGTGGAAATGAATTTAAGACATCACAAACACCCATGCTTTTGTACACAAATTTATAAATCTTTTTATCAAGGGGTCTATATTTGAATTCAAACCAATATTTAAAAAAAAATATGCACTTATGGTCGACAATTTTTTTTTATGTAATAATTAAACTGTTTTATGAAGTAAAAAGACAAAAGTTAACAAGATTTTTTTCTTCTTATATTAATATTGATCACCCTTCTGCATAGTTCAGTACATCAAAAAATACCAGAAGTGCTATCTGAATCACTGTACAATAAAAATGTTTCAAATGACCATACGATAACATTTATTTTGTGGGCAAATCTCCACGCAATAAATATTTATAATAAATTATTGTCAAAAAGATATTGTAATGAAACTATAAAACTCTTTGGAACATTTTACATAAGACTTATTTTTCTTTGCATGCGTTATGTGGTGTGTTCGTTTTTGAGGCGATATCGGAACCAGAGCTCTAAAGGGTTAACACACAAACTCCATATAAGTATCAAAAATAAAAAGAAAAAAAAACATTCAGCTAATGGTCGGCTTCGTAAAAAAAATACCAAAGGAGTCGTGTGTGAGTGCGAGGGTGATGAAGCATCAGAATATGTAGGTGGGAAAGTGGGATGGCAGATTTTCGGGTACAATTTTTCTCGCTGGATGGAGGTTTCGTTATTTTATAGGTGGAATTGCTCGCGGTGTGCTAAGAGAAAAATATTGGTAGATAATTTATTTTCGAGATAGATTTATCATTTTTATATTCAGAGATATATATAATTTAAAATCTTTAGTATAGAAAAATTAAGCTAAGGTAAATACAAAGATTTATTTAATCAACTTTCAGTTCAAATAATTGTAAAGAAAAATAAAAATATGAGACCAGGAAAAAATCTATTATTATTTCTGTTCTAGCTTAATTGTTTTAATTTACCCAAAAAGAGAGAGTTTGAGTAACTGAATAATAATCAGTTCTAATAGAAACACGTCTTATAATAAGCTACAAATCTAGTTTATACGAACTACATTGGTTGTGGACATGGTAACAAAAAATCCATTTGTGTCGAAAAATATTATTTATTCACAGAATACATTTAAACCAAACGTGGCCAACCATTTCAGAAGCCGGGCCAGATTTTAGAAATGAAATTTCCTACTGGGCCGTATATTTTTTTCTTAAATTTCTTTTATTATTCAAAGCAAACAAGAAATATATGTTTTTTTAAGATGATATAACAAAAATGAGAATCAAACATATTTTTTAGATTAGCGTTAGACAATACAAAAAATAATAATAAAAAACAAACAAAATATAATAAATTTTAGTGAGACGTCTGATTTTGTTTGTCAGAACTAAGTGCATCAATGTTGATAACGATTGATGTTGTTGCTAAACAGTTTTCCAAATGCTCATCAGTGATTCGTGTTCTCATTTGAGATTTAATATACTTCATTCGACTAAAAAGATGTTTCCAAATAGCGAGATCATCGATAGAGCATGTTTGTAAAATGCAGGATATTTTTCAAAAAAATTCTAAAAATCTTCCAAGCTAACCTGATTAAACTCCTGGCAATAAATTCACGTCTACAGAGAATGGCGTTGCAAATGCAGCAAAAAGTTATCACGATAATTGAACCAATGTACCGAGATACTTCCATATATGAGATATAATATAAACTTCGCACGTTGGAATGGTTTTTTAGTGGTTTCATGTACACTGAAAGAAAAAAATGTGTACATATGCTCCGCGGGCCATAAGTAGACACCCAGTGGGCCGCGGGTTGGCCACCCTTGATTTAAACCTTCCATGCATTCAAAAAGAATAAAAAAAATAAGTTGACTCGTTTATATCCACTATTATTTTCAATAATTTTTATTAAATCTTAAAAAATCTCATAGTATAATAAATATTATAATTGTCATTCTTTTTGAGTTATTTGAAAAAAAAATACTTTGCCTTTGCATCACATCTAGGGCATCCAATCCCAGGATTCTGTTCGATTTTTTGATCCCGAAATTCCGGGATTGACACGGTTGCGATCCCGGGATTTCGGGATTGAGAAATTTTTGAACGATTCAAGAACTAAAAAGAATCTGGCGGAATAGTAGCGAATTGAGTATTTAAATTTCCTCGGTGAGCTAATCCCAATCCCGGGATTGGAAAAAGGCTCCGAGATTGGATACCCTAATCACAGCCTTATATAAATAGCACGGGCTCAAAACATAAAAAAAAATACTTGCTTAAATTGATACATACATACCAATTTTTAAGCACGCCTTTTCCTTGACAGAATAAAAAAAATATTTGATTGTTTTGTAAGAATATTATTGTACACTAACTAGCTGTTTTAAAGTTTACATAGTTGATAGCTTCATATTTTTGATAGAAATAGAGAATATTGGATTTTTTTTACTCACACGCTTAATAAGCACAATTTTATTTATTAACGTTAAACGACTTTGAGCTTCATTTTAAGGGTAAAAAGATTTTTTGGGAAATAATGCTTTCACTTCAAACCTGATTTTTTTTTGGATATCAAATTTATGGAGCTTCAAGTACCAGGACGCGCCAGCGTCAAGGTTCTTCCAGTCTCCTTCATCGATAAAGATTTTGAAAAATTGTAAATTGCATCCCCTTACCGTCGTTCGCAGACGGAAGGGCGCGATCACTACAGAGATAAGAAGTTCACGGGAACTCCATATGCATTATTTTGCAAATCACATTCCATATGCTTCCTCCATACTATATCCGTACATGTACACACACATGCGGATACATACATACACACATACAGTATACAAATTGTTTTTAAACAAAGAGAGTCATTTTCGTGATGCTAAGTTCGTTCTAAAATTGTTTATTGTCAAACATGATTTTACACTATTCCATTAATAATAATCAAGCATAAGAAGCGAACAATTTGTCGAAAAATATAAATATTGTTTTAGGCACCCTGCTTTCCTACACTAAGGCTTCAAAGCCTTTTTTCCTTCCGAGTGACGGAAAGAGACCGCGATATTTACAACAGGTGTAGAGCGAGTGGAAAGGAAGCCAAAGTTTCGAGATGTTAAGTAAAAAATCAATCTCGGGGCAAATAATAAAAATAAACACGCGGGAATGGAAGGGTCCGGGGTATAAAAAAAGCAACGAAACAAACATAAATGGGGCTTTGCTCTTTTTTAGGATGCGAGGATCATTGTGATCCTCCGAAAGACGAGAAGAGGTTCTAACTGTACAACAGGTAAATCAGGAATCTGATGCAGGTATGGTGACGTAGCCCGCGAAATGTCAGGTGGTTTTTGGATCAGGTAATAGTTAAGTCGGTCACAGGGTGTATGTTTTGCGGAATCAAACCTGATTTACTTAATCATAAATGTCGTCCACTATTTTTAGAGCTTCAAATGCATACTTTAAAATTTGTTTTGATCATTGTTACAGTATCTTACAGTTATATAAATTAAAAAAAACATGTGGGTTCAAATTAAAAGCATTTATTTATGGCTGGTATTTTTCCGGTCAGAATTAATATAACATTGGTTATAGTTTATATTAAATAGTCATAATATATCGGTCAGAATAAATAGTCATAATTTGAATGAAAAAAAAAACCTAATCTAACCAAAATGGTTATAAAATATTCTGACTGTATAATATTTCTATTCTGACCAAAAATTGATTTAATTTCTGACCATTTAATTTGTTCCTTTTATTTATTCTTTCGCTGTGTAAAATTCTTAATAACATATAGTATACTTACCTATTTCTGTAGTAAATAGTTTTAAGCATTCAAGACTTCAGTCATCAAATGTAACCACAATTAAAATATGTGCTAAAGTGTTACATATTTCAAATTTAATACGTCATAACTAATCACTTTTACGGTGTTCACTGTCAATACTTGGTGGAAAGGTATTATGGAAAAAAACTAATTCGTACTAATTCCACTTTTATTTTCAATGCTATAGATACAATATTTATTTAGTACATGATTAAGGTGTAACAAACATTTGATAATGAAAATAATTTACAGATAAAGATACTAATTATGAATTATAGGCACTATACTTATTTTCTTGCGTAGTTCAAATCCATTGAATGACCAAACTATTTTTTCATTTACTTTATTCATTGCATTAATCTACGTGTATTATTCTTTATTATACATTTTTAAAAAAATATCTGTAAGAATTGGTATTGCTTATAAAACTTTTTCATAATTTTTATAGCTGTTGGTTTTGAAAAAGGCTACTACTTTCCTGCGTTACCTGGAAGTTTTTTAATCGTCGTTAAGTTAATATTTTTTTGAATTATTTTGTAAAAGAATTTCAGAATATTATTACATTCGAATTTATCATTAGTCGCCACTTAAAATTAATTGTTGTTTTGTGAGTTTTTAAATTCTTTTGAAGAGGTAATAAACATTTTAATAAATAAAAATTTAAATTAAATTCAGTGCTAATGATTCATATTTTGTTTATTTATCTGTAAATTCTTTTATTACCAATTATTTGTTACACATTCATAATTTAATTTTGTTATGTAGAAATACCACTGTAATATTGTATTATATTTATTATCAGTTGACAATGCTCGTCATGAGTGATGCTGGTCCTGATATATTAGAATAAAAGTGGAATTAGGACAAACGAGTATTTTATTTTTTGAACTCATAGTTAAGATTAACGAAACCAACCCTTTTGCTAAAATAAAACAAAATAATACGTTGAAATAAAACAAAATAATTAATTTTAATTATTTTGTTTTATTTTAATAATACATATTTTTTAAATAAATCTAAAACAAGCACGAAAATATTTTGGATCGGTGTTGGTACGATAAGCTTTAAATAAAGTAATTTTGAATTGTTTCATTGCAGATTGTAATATTGTTTATAAAACTATTCAGGCAAATAAATCTTTTCTCAAATTATTTTACACCACACAAAATCTTAAATCTAAAAAAATGATCTTTGTTGTTTTTATAATAATTTTAAATAACTTTAATTGAAATTTAGATAATTCTGGTATTTATTCATTTCGAGCCCTGTTTTCTTAGAATATAATATATGTACACATCGCTGCCATTTTTTATAGCAACGCCCATACACCAAGAGAAGAAATATACCGATATCAGCAGTGATTTATTTATAAAATAATTGAACAATGAATTTTACTGTAAGTATTGAGACAGTCGAAATTTTACTATACTAAATTACAAATCGCCCGAGGGCGAATCATTAATGAATCGTTTTATTTTTGCTTTTTGGAAACCAAAACAGTTTTATCTTCGCATCCTGCCTCCAAGGAATTAATTAATTTTGATGAATTATTGCAATTATTAAAAACGTTCGCTTTGCCACAATATTGTTACACTTCAACACAAATTGTTGCAACACGTCTGCAGACAACTCGGCACCGTCATAACTGATGAAAATAAGAATAAATAAAAAAGAAAAGTTAGTAATGATAAAGTGAGCCAAGCATTAAAATGGTAAAACTTTTAAGGACAATCATGTATAATTTAAGATTTCGACTGAAGGTGCTTGGTGGAATTTCAATATTAAATTTGAATCATTCAAATTATGTACACTCCCACAGATTGTCAGTTCAAGTTCATCCGTGCGCTTGAACGCCTGAAGATGCCGAAAGGCGAAACCCGGGTCGTTAGTGACAAAATCTGTGGGAGTGTACATAATTTGAATGATTCAAATTTGACAATCATGTATGTTTTGTTGTTTCGATGGATTGGATATTTTATTTTAGCAAGATGACAAAATTTCGGTGTGTATTAACTGAACTTACTTCACTTTCACGATACTTAATAATATGTAGAATACTTAAGGGTGTTCACTGTCAATACTCGGTGAAAAAGAATTATATTAAAAAACATAGTATTCTTTATTACTCATTTCACTTTTTCTTAATGAGCATTATCAACTGATAATAATATAAATTTTTACAGTGTATTTATACAAAACAAAATAAAATAAAAAATATGTAATAAGGAATTGGTATTTGTAATTTTTTAAATAAACACATGTTAGTAATATTATTAGACAAAAAAGTTTCATTTTCAATGATTTTACTGTTTAAAATCTTTATGCTTTTTTTTTTATTCGATAAACTTTTTTTTACCTTTCTGCATCACACCGAAGATGATATCTCCTCAATGATGCAGTTATGAAGATACATTTTTATAACAATTTGATAGTCAACAATAAATAACAATTACAAATATATACATAGATATTAATCTTTATCTTCAAGCTATTAAAAATTAGTAAACAAAGTTTTATTAATACAGCTAATTTTTAATTTATTATACCTAATTATTCTTTTATATTATCTGTTTAGCAATGCATCAGTCTCAATGAGCTCAGTAACAATTTGAAATTTTAAAACGATTATGAATCCAACATCATTTTGATACTCAAATTTAATGTTACAAAATCACCTTCGTAGCGAACGAATAGATACTTTTTCATCATTGAATAAGTACATATTTTATTATTTTATAATCGGAGAGAAATTGTGTGAAAACCACATGTAAATAGGTTTCATACCGTTACCAAAATTTCTCAAATAAAATTTATGCGTATAACTTATGTTTGGTATTTATTTCTAAGTGTAAAAAAAATGATTGGTTGGATTTCAAAAAAAATGTGCGAGTAATAATTAAGTGTACTGGATATATATTATTTGAAACAGAATACCATTTTTTTAGTGTCACTATACTTTTTTTGCCATGAACTTATTTCCAATTTTATAGAAATTATATTAAAATAAAAGAAATACTTTCTAACAAATCTTCTGTCGCCTGCTGTGGCCCCAGTTGGATAGAGCTTGGCTTTAGGTCTAGGTTCGATTCCCGGTAAGATCGCACTGAATTTGAGAATTATTCAATTCAAAGTTTTGATCAATGACTTTGTGTTTGTGATGTCAATTCACATCATTTCCTCTTCTCCTATCCTTCTGATCCCTTAGTAACTGGATGCAGTAATAGCTATTAGCCAACCACTAGTCCTGTTCTAGCCTTATCCTTCTTTCTCTACTACTCACTTTGAAAAAAGTCTGAGTAACAAAAAGCTCTCGTAGAAAAAACTTCTGTTGAGATACCTCCATTAGGAGGCCATATGCTCCACATTGGGAGCGGACATAGATTAAAAAAAAAAAAAGATGATTAACTGAAGAACAATATAAATTAACGTTGTTGAGATTTCAACAAAAAAACAGGAAACAGGTAACAATTATAAACAATTACAAAAAGTTTTCTTTTATCATAATTTATTAGTTTTTTTTCCCATTTTTACAATCGTATAAATTTTAAAGTTTCTATATCATATTTGTATTTATTATTCAACAAGCTAAAAAGACATTTTTTTAAATTTGTCTAAAATCAATATTTATTTAATAATACTTTATATATTATATATTTTCTTCAGAGAATAATACATATTTATTATTTCATATTAACATTATGATAATTTCTTAAAAAAAAATACAATTTAAGGTGTTAACTGTCAATTCTTAGGAAGGCATTATGGTTATTTAAACCTCCCCAGACGTAGCTGAATTTGTAATATATTTAAAAAATTATGACAAAAAAATATAAATTTTTGTTTTTGTTCAGATGGATATATAATATATGTGTATGGAACCATTTCCAAAGCGACGTTGCATTAATAGTAATTGCAAATCCAGCCTCAATTTTCAGTTTAATAAAATGTTGCAATAAAACACAAACACAACTCTTCGTCGAATCAAAGTGGCCTTTATAATATAATCTTTGAATTATCATGTCTCGCAATGATACGAGCGGTCCATTTTTATGTGTAAAATAAACATCGATTCAATTGAATGCACTCAAATCCATCTTAATATGGCTGACTCAATAATAATTATGTGCCTACGCGGTTACATAATAATTCTGCATTCACATCGGATTGGCGAGATGAAAGACATTTCAATAACTATCGATTGACATGTACAACTCATAAACATAGATAAATTATAATGATACTTGTATAAGACTACATAAGTGGTTCATTGTCAAAACCCAAGCTGCCCACTTCACTGATAAAACAAACTAATTATGTTTCCATCCATCACTGGCCTTTACATGCTTAATAATGAAAATAATTTTATAAAAAGAGTAGCTTTTATTAAAGAATACAACAATTAATATGTAAGGAAACTAGTTTGATGGAAACAAATTAAATTTACAGATCATTTATTTTTTTAGAATTTCGACTGAAGGAGCTTGATGGATTTTCAATTTCAATTTTGAATTGTCTAAATGCTGTACTCGTCTATTGAGCTTTTCGTTAACAACAAGATTAACGGAAGAGTACAGCATTCAGACAATTCAAATTTTCAGATCATTGATAAATTATTGTATCATTGTACAAAATTGTGAAATTACATTTTTATAAATGTAATTTTAAGTATTTATTTTTTTCAAATAAGGAAAACTAAAGAGTCGATTTTTATTTTAAGAGTGAAACTGAAAAAGAGTTTTATATTTTTACTGTCTCACCTAGAATAGATAGAATCTTAGAACAAACTGCAAGCGAGGAAAGATGATTGATGAAGAGGATTTCACAGTCTCTTACGACAACTCCTGGCAAAAAAAAAGCGTGGGCCTTGGCTTGATAATTTGTTATGGATACTTTATAAGATCCATAATCAAACCTTTTTCTTCTTCACAAAACATTCTTTCGGGACGGTAACGTCAGAAACCTTCCAGAGTTTCACAGGTTGTTAATACTGGAAATACGCTTCTCTTCAATTTTAGAAATAAACACTTTGAAAATTTATTTTAGATAAATCAAAGTGGAAATTTTAAGCTTTGGAAATGTCGTACAGATTTTTTATTATTTATATAACATATATTATATACTGATAAAAGGCAAACATTTATTCACCATCCGATGGACTACAAAAACATTTAAAATACAAATGATACATAATTCATTGAATAGCAAATTTATTCTTACGTTCTTCGTCGTGAACGTGAAGTCATACTAATTTATATGTTGACAATGCTTATACGTTGAGAAAAATCAGTCCAAGGGAATTTATTTTCTTTCTGTAATACATATATTTATAAATATCTACAACATAGTCTACTAAGTCTGTAAACTAGTTGTTAGCATTGATCTGTTTCACTGGGGTCTAAAGCAGTGTTTCCCAACCGGTGTTCCGTGGCCCAGTGCTGGGCCGGATAGATTTTCCGCCATGCCGCAAACAGTATGTCAAATTTCAAGAAATTCGCCATGCAAAAATAATAGATATAGAATCTTTTTTCGTCTGCACGTTTACTTGTATTTTGACTTATTGTTAAATAGTAATAATTGGTAGGATGATGTGACACCAAGGAACTTAAAAATAATGGGAAGTGAAATACCCAATAAATGTGGTGAAGCTGGCAACCGATCTCGAGTGTGGTATATTATGGTATGAATTTAAGCACGTGTCAAGAAAACGTCATTTCAAGTTATATTCAGTATGTCCTTTTTTCAATATCTATAAATTATATACGCAACCAATTGTGGGTGAAAGTGTAAATTAAATACGCACGCTATTTTAAAAAACGCACTAAAACACCAATATTAGTAATATGTATGATTCGTATGAAATCTTTTTAGTGAAAAGTAGACGTCAATAATGCGGCTCTGCATTAATGGTCCGCGAATTTTTTCCTTTTTTTTACCGGTCCGCAGGTGTAAAAAGGTTGGGGAACACTGGTCTAAAGGATTGAATTCCAGTGAAACTACTTTCATAAATGTATTTTCGCTCAAAATGGTCTTGATCGTATTGTATATCTTAAGTATTGACAGTGAACACCTTAAAAGTAATAAAATGTCATCGAAGTATGTAGGAAAAATTGTAAAATATTTTTGATCTGTTTTCACATATACTCTTATTACCCTCAATTATATGAGACGCCGATTATTTACCGATGAAAATAATTTTACAGAATTATTGTACAAAACCTTTAATTCTGTATATATCACCTCCGTGCCCATGATACAATCGTAAATAGTTGAGCCATTAAGTCATTCAATATTTCTCTTAATATTGTCAATAAGTATTTATTATTTTAGGTATTCTAACATATATACATTTTTTAAATTATTTTTTAGCTTCTAACTTAGGTTTAAATACTGTCAATAAACAGTGAAACTGAGATGCCATCATGGCAGGGAACGTGATTTTTTAGGATGGCATGTTACGGGATATCTAACACTTGTAAAGATTTATTATATGTACCTATGAGATAGAACTCTACTCGACATATTCATATTCACAAAATTACCTTTCTGGTATTGGCAATATAATATTAAATAATAATAAACTTTGGTATTTGATACATAAATAATTCTTAATTCATCTGATACATTCACTTGTTATTCAAATTTATCTTACGAAAGTTAATACATAGAATTATTTTTTAACCGTCAAATTTCTTTAAACATACCAACTGTATACCTTCAACCAGACAACAGATAGGTAGGTACTCATTATATTATAATACACATGCGTGCAAACGGGAAGGTAATATATATTTAATAAATACAAAAGCATTAATTTAAAATAAAATCAGTAAGTTTTCCAATCTCAGGATCCTGGGATTGGAGAACCTACTGAAAAATCTTTTCATTTTCAAGAATTTATGGTGAATGATCAATCCCGGTAAACCGGGATCACAGGAGGGTCCGGGATTGGGTACCCTAATCATCAGTTATCTTTATTATCTTATCTTAAAGAAGTGTTTTAATTTTTGTTTATTTGTGTAAATTATTATAGATCACATATTTAAATGTATTTTATTTCTGTTTTATATTTTCATCCTTAAACTAAAGAATAATAAAATAGCATCGATATTTTAAATACTGTAAAAGATAAATGCATTTTTTAACGAATCGTGTTTCAGAAATATTTTTTGAAATATTGATATTGAATATTGAAGTTTGTTGATCATTTATAATAAAATAACTGCCGAAATAATAATTTCGATCAAACAAAATATTGAAATATATAAGAAAAGCCGAAAGAATGTAATTTTTTTTAATGCTAGAAAAAAATATTAAGAAAAAAAACTATTGAATATTATTCCGTTAAATATTTTCTGTTATTAGGTATGACTTTCGTCCACAAAATAGGCAGTTTTTTAATACCTCTTTCGTAAAATTCTGGCGGTTTATTATTAAAATATGAATCCAGGTGATTTTTTACCTATTCAATGTTTGATTTTTTTTTAATCACAAAGCGAATGTTTTATCAACCTAAATAAGTGATAATCTGAAGGTACCATACCCGGTGAATATAGTGGGTGTTGCAGATGTTCCAAATCCAGCCCTCTTATCCTTGATTCTTATAATCCTTGATCAAGCAAAAAAACATAAAATACCGCAAATGTATCTCTTAGTCTCTGGCTTCTGCATTTTTCTTTGACGGTAATTTAAAAAAAAAAAAATCATAACAAAAAGAATACTGATGGAGCTTTACAATGATACCAACCACGATCTTTTTCTATGATAGAAACCGGTGGTAAACTGATTAGTGACGCACCAAAAAAATGAAATTTCTTTCCGTTTCAACAAAAAAATCATCTGGATTCATATTTTAATAATAAACTGCCTATTTTGTGGATGAAGATCATACCTAAAAACAGAAATTATTTGACGGAATAATATTGAATGGTTTTTTTTAGCATCAAAAAAATTACATTTCTTTCGACTTTACCTATGTGTTTGATTTTGGTGAAATTCATGCATTTAACGATTAATTATTTTCTTCTGCTATTTTTTACAGTACGCCACTGCCGGGCTGGTATCACAGCAATCATAAAATTTAACGACCGAACTACGTTTCCTTCGTTGATCGTCATTTCGTCGCCCTCCCGATAATCGAATAAAATCGATGCTGGCTTTATTCTCTCAATTAAACCCATTAAAATAAAGTATTTGACTAGGTTACCAGAGGATAAAATTTTGTCCTTTTGATTACTTAGAATACATTATCCAATTATACATGTTAATATATTTATATAAATGAATTTTCCTTCCATAAGTCTCAAGGTGACTTTTTGTAACTAAAACATAAATTTTATTTATTATGAAGATGGCGTGAAATGATACCATCGACTCATAAATCGCTACATTCAAATGTTTTGATTTATTATTATTATTTTTTTTTTACTCTAGAGCAGTGTTTCTCAACTAGCGGTCTGCGTTCCAGCGCTAGTATGCAAATAGTTGTAACATAAAAAATATACATACTAATAAAATGTTTTTAGTACTTTTTCCACATAAAATTTATTGGATCAGGACTGGTTTCGCTCATTGTGAGCATTATCAACTGATAAGAAATACAATGAAACAGTGATATTTATACAAAAGTTTAGTTAGAAAAACAAGGTATGACAAACAATTGGTATTACAACTAAGCAAAATACAAGAAAAATAATCTATAAATAAAAAGTTGAAGACCTCTTAGCAATGCAAACTATTACATCAAAAATCGTTTGCATTGCTAAGAGGTCTTTAACTTTTCCGAAACCGGTCCTGATCCAATAAATTTTATGTGGAAAAGTACTAAAAATGTTTTATTATTTTTATTATAATGCCATTCCACCAAGTATTATTGACAGTAAACACCTTAAAAGTGATAAATATACATACATTGAATATTCTATACATATTATACAATATAATAGATGTGTATTAATTCGCTTCTTTTCTTGATCGTTTTTGTGTTATGGAAGGCTGCCGTGAAACATCGGCTGTATATAGAGTATCCAATCCCGGGATTTCGGGATTGAGATGGGATGAATTGAAGAAAATGAAGGAAGAAAAAAATGATTAATGTTTTGTTTTTTGACAAATCCGTAAAAAAAGTCTCACCCTCATCATTTGGGGAAATCCGTAAAATTCTGGATTTTTGAAATTTAAATGAAATTGTTTGAAAAATCCCATGATTTCATAATCGCTTACCAAATGTTTTGTCAATCCCAAATCCCAACATATACACCATTTTATATTGAGTGTTCAATCCCGGGATCACAAAAAGGGTCCGGGATTGAATACCCTACCTGTATACACCTGGTGGTGGTGGGACAATCGACATGTATTTATATAAATATGCGCTTTAATGATTTTCCGCATTGTCTTCGTATTCCTAAAGTTCCATTAACAAGTGAGCATATATGCATGGTTTGTTCAGTGGCACTACGGTTAATGTTGTTGGCTTCCGTGACGGATATCACGGGTTCGAATCGCAGTACGAACAAGATTTCTGTTTGAAGACACGGGTGTTTGTGATGTCTAAAAATCCAATAATAAAAATAAAGATCCTTTCAATCCTTAAATAACGGGCGTAACGAGAGCGATTAGTTAACCGCTAGTCCTGTCCTAGCCCTATCCTTCTATTCCCACTCTCTTTGGATAAAGAGAAGTTGAGCAACTGAGTAACAAACAGTTCTCGTAGAAACACTTCTGTTGAGATAAACTTCTTTCGAAGTCCATATGCTTCACATTGGGAGCGGACATGGTAAAAAAAATAGGATTCAGACAATTCATATTTGATATTGAAATTCCATCAACAACCTTCAGTCAAAATTCTAAAAAAATGTTATGGCATTTGCTAAAACCGGGCTTTATTCAAAACATGCATTAGTTAGACCTGTGTGATCCTAAGCCCCCCAAACTATGAAATATAATTAAATGAAACTTATTACTAAAATTTCTATACATTTTTTTTTCATAATGCCACCTGCGCATTTCGAGGTAAAAATAAAATTACAAATAATTCCGCTGAATTACTTCACTGTACGTTTGACATTTAAACTAATTGGCATTTATATCATATTAAGTATTTTTTTCGTATTATCATCTTGTCGATGTCAATTATCTTTATAATGTAAAATTTTTAAAAAAAGATTGTTAAAAACATATTCACATTCAGCGAAAATTTATGTGTCATCGATGTTCAAACACTAAGTAGCAATAAATTAAATAATATTCTGTATTAATAAAAGATCGTAATTAATAGATTTTTTGCGACAATTTATGCCAACTTTTGGTATATTATTATGAAGTCATGTTGTGAATTTTAATTAAAAAAGATTTATTTCAATTAACCCATTAAGTTCTTACGTCGTGCATGATATAAGGTTGTGAAGTATTTTATTATTTATTAAGAATCTTTAGTTGTCTTCCGCCTGATTAAAAAAATAACAACAATAAATCTATCACAAACGATACTATTCGTACTTAATTTAATAATTTTCCAATATTTATAAAAAAATATATATAATTTTTATTCATTCATAAAAATTCACCCATTGGTGATAATTCATTATTTTGGTACAACATCAAAGAATCAAAATAAATTCAAAATGTATGCTTTTTATCCTTGTATTTTCATAATTCTTTTGGTGAAAAACTCTATTGCAGCTCCGCTATATAATGCTTGAAGTTTAACCTTTATCCGCTCGCGCGCTCTGCACAAAAGGAGTAAGCACACTGCCCGAGCATTTTTTCGCAAAATATTCGCCACAAACGCATCCGTTAAAAAAATTATATCTCTAAAACTAGTCATTCTGGTTGAGTAAAAAAAAAGCATTATCAAATTAAAAGATTGTTTATTATTTACAAAAGCTTTATTTGTGTATGAACTGATTTATTACGGTCTGCCTAAAATTACAAAACGGACATATTATTTCTTAAGAGTCGGACCTTGTAACGCAGATGTTTCTATTACTCGTATGACAAAAATATTTATCGAAACGAAAATAAAATCTCAAAGATATTATTTATGTAACCTAATATATTCATATCTTTAATAATATTATCATAAATTAGTGTAATCCGATAGCGAAATGAACTATAATCCGCGGTCCCGCGGACCGCTAGGGGTATAAAGGTTAATGAAGAATTTTAAAAATACAGTTTTGTCTTGCAGGTAGAGGTTTTTTAGGTTCCGTTATTTTTAATGCGAGTAAGGTATTGCAAAAGCTTAAAACTAAAAAATACTGTCTCCATTTTTTAAAAATACCTACATACATTTTGAGATACTTCTGTTATGTGTGCAGTGATAGCACCAAAAGACAATGAAAACGTTTAGGCGGCCTTGTTATGTCTTAAATAAAAATGTTCTTTAACTAAATATAATTGTCAACGCCGCTTTATTAACCTTTTGACTGCCGTTGAAAAAGGTACGTTGGTACTTAGCACTCCGATTATAATTCGAAGTGCAATATTCTTTTGTACTTTAATTCCCACTTTATGTATAAAGTACAAAGGAATATCGTGTTTTTTTCTTATTCAATTTAATTAGTTATTGACGAGGTAACTCATTTCTGGCGTATTGAGCAAGAAAAATTTGACTAGATATCTCATATGTGGTAGCTATTTAGTTAATAGTCCATACCCTTCATATTAAGAGTGGAAAAAATATTATTTTTGTAGATAATAAATAACATGATCAAAATAACGTAAAAGTTTCATCATTCTTATAAACCGTTTAAGACTTTTTTACAAAACATTATCATTTATACAAAGTCATGTTTTAAAATCACTTAAATTCAACGTTCTCTATGCATTTTGCAATATTCTAAATTGAAGGTAAATACAAATGTGTAATAAATGATATTTTGCGCAATGTATGTATTTAATACATCGTGAAAATATAAATTTAATTAATCATTCTCAAGTAAGTAAGTATATTATATATGAATACAGAGTATAATATTATTGTAATATCTACTGCGCCAACAAAGTAAACAGGTCCCTACCGATTAACTCATTCGGATGTTTGTAAAAATATCTGATTAACGATTTGCAGGTAACCATGATAATGCGAAAGTAAACTGACAAGGTAAAATGCGTTTTGCTTGTTTAAAAGTGTTTTAACACTATTCACTCGTTACTGGCTATTGATTTATACTATCGCTATTACAATATAATCAGAAACTAAAATAATTGCATGAAATTCCTCGGAATTTAATGCCTTCACTGAAGATACATTATCAACGATTTGGATCTGACATTTCGTGTTATTAAAGTCAGCTTACAATAGTATCATTCTACTTGTTTTTATCAATAAATTAACATAAACCTTAACATTATGTATTTTCCTCATTTATAATATATTCTTTACCAATAGTTATTCTCGAAAGATTTTTCGTATTGTGTTATGGGGAGGTGGCTATAAAAAAAGACGGTTTCATATTATATTATTATGCCTACCTGGCATTCAGTGGAGGTCAACCAACTTGTCAGCTTATAAAAAAATGGCAGTACCTTTTATTTGATGTGTGTATTGAAAGCTTAAGCAAATGCGACCGAAAAAACTAAATTAAAACATACGCTTAGAATTTATTAAATATAAGCTACAAAACTAAAGCAATGTTTAAAACTATTTGTATATACAAACGTTCATTAGTTTGGTTATATCTGATCCCGATAAAATTAATAATATTAAGGTAGCAATTTTACACTCTTTGCTTTACGAGAACTGATTCTAAGTCGCACTACATTAGTTTTAAAATAAGGTATTTGATATGGCAGATGAGAAGTTTCGAAATTAAAAAAATTATCTTGACTTTATGACCTTCCTGAGACCTGAGGTCAGCTTCGTTTTATCGCTAACGAATACTCTGATCACTACATGAATAGAGAAAGACCGAGGGGATAGTAAAAAGAGACTTATAATTAGCTTATCGCTCTCTTTGTGCTTTTTTTTAAGGATGGCAATAAGAAGTGAGTTTTCGACATTATTTTGCCACGGGACACATTTGTGGCCTGTCATATAATATCATTTCTTTTTTAGTCATACCTATTTGACGGTATTGAGCGGCCTTTCAACAAATGATACATATTTGACTTATTTTCTCAACAAGCTTTTACCAGATTATTTTTAATCACTAAACATAAAACCATATTTTTAAACCATGTCAGCTTCCAATGTAGAACAATTTGACTTGTTATGGAGATTATTTAATTCGTTTTTTTTTTGTAAGAATTATTTGTTTCTGAACCATTCTTTTTCGAAGAGAGTAGCGATATATGGATAATGCTAAGAAAAGACTATTGATTAGTTAATCGCTCTCTTAACGCCCTATTTTTGGGGACCGGATGGGAGAGAAAGAATTTTAGGCACCACAGTTCATAAATCCATTGATCGAATGAGAAGTTAAGCTTAGTTAAGTAATTGATAAAATCGTCAGTTTGATTCAAGAAGTCATTAAAATATATTTCTAAAGAATAACATTGGCTTATTTATGAATGATGTATCTTTAAAAAATGAAGTGCTAAACTACAAATAAGCATTTTTTGTGTATTAATCAATTTAAAAATCCATATGTATTATTTTCGCATTATTTGAAGATTTTCCGGATTATCGGTTTCGCGTATTTTTCGTTTGTCTATTACGGTCCCTAAAAAACGTAAAATCGGGGATTCACTGTGTATTATGAAGAAAATCATAACATAACTCTTGGGGCCCTTTATTTCCTGTGTGAAGTAAGATACAGTATGGCAGCTTTTATAGATACCTATGAGGGCTTTCTTTGTAATAAACGGCGACCTAACCAAGCGAGCGCATTGACGTCACCGGGCATTTATCTTAGTCAATTAGTAACGACATCAGGTGAACGCCTATTAGCCCTCGCCACAGAGCTGACTCTGCTCTTGTCTAATTTATAATTAGTTAGACTTGATTCACGGACATTAAGTTATAGCATTTGTTTGCTGGCAATTGCAAAAACTCATTTATTATTCACTCATTGACATTATGTGGATAATCGATGTATTGTATTTTAACTATATATATATTTTTAAGAATATTTTAGGCAACAGTTGTGACTCCACCTTTCGAGGAGTGTGTGCAAGATTTAAAAATAAAATCATTCTCTTAAACTAGAACTAATCTATACAATGGTGGCCCGATTCATTGTTTTTTATCGACCCTTCAAAACAACGATGAATATGGGAATATGTAACTCTCTATCAAGACTGTTTCTAGACTTAGTAACTATAAAATCCATTTTTTAATCCATATCCGCTCTCAATAAGGAGCATTTGACGTCCTAATAAAGATTTTTACAACAGAGGTTTTTATACAAGAACTGCGTCGTACTCATTTGCTCATCCCCCTTTTTTTCAAAGAGAGTAAAGAAAAAAAAATGATAGGGCTATGATAGACTACTGATTAGCTAACCACTACGCTCCATTATGTACGATTAGATGAGTGAGAAATTTTTTTTAGATATCACAAAAATTCATCCAAACAGAAATCTTTATATTGATTTAAAAAAATGTTGTTTGTACTGGGATATAAGCTCGACTAAGTCATTGACGTTGACCAATGCACTACAAACACGACAATAAAATTTTGTTTAATTATATTATTTATGATATGTCTTTATTTTTTTAGAGGATTTCCGCAATGATTCGAATACAGTGAACCTCTCATAACGAGCACCATAATGAGAAAAACAGATAGTGAAAAAATGCTCCTTTAACGAGCGACATTTCGCATAACGAGTGAGGCAGAGTTTTGGAAAGATCACTTTCACATCGTTGCTTGTCTCAAGATGATTAACAAGGTGTGGGAAGTGGTTACCAAGAGAACCCTCACTTCAGCTTGAAAAAATCTTTGCCAAGGAGCGTTGTCGAATGTGATTTTGAGGGGTTTGAAACAGTATCTGTGGAGCCTACAGTCAACGCGATTGTATCTTTGGCCAATAGCATGGGACTGGAGGTGGGTAACAACGATATTGATAAGCTTGTGAAAGAGTACAGTCAAGAGCTGACCACCAAGAGTTGCATTGTTTTTCACAACAAGAAGTTATAGATGAGAGTTTGTTAGTGGAGGAAGAGGAAGTAGCAGATCTTCTGGCGCAATACGAGAAAAGCTGAAAGCATGTGAAACTGTTGCATCGCACATTGAGAGGCATCACTCTAATAAGGAGGTGGCTATGCGTTTTACAAATGTATTCAATGACAATGCACATTTTCATCAAATTTTGAAACGTTGGCAAAAAAAAATGTCTGCTAGTAAAAAAAATAATTGTCATAAAGATTGTGGAACGAATCAGACTCGTTATGAGAGGTTCCAGAGGAGAGTTGGTGCTGGTGGATGGTTCTTGATGATGGTTAATTCTTTTCTTTATTATATAAATGATAAAAACTGTCAGTTCTGGATCCATCCGTGTACTTGAATGCCTGAAGATATCGTACGGCGAAACCCTGCTCGTAAGTGACATCATTCAAAGACCTTTATTCGATTTATTAAATTATATAAGCAAAAAAAGTATTTTTCATACAGGCACATCAAAAATTGTTCATCCATGAAATTTGCGGAAACGTTTCGTTTATTAATAGAACTTTTGGAAATATCCTTAAAAAAAAAATCGTTACATAATAATCTATATATTAATACTCGATAATGTCCGTCCGTCTGAATGATTGTCCGCGATTTTCCCTCCCCCTCCTCCGCCCCAGCCCCGCTGTCGCCATTTTTTTATTCATACCAAATACATACTTTTTTCGTTTGTATATGGTCGCGATTTTGCCTTTTCGATGACGTCAAGAAAGACGGTCCTCCTCAATATATATATATTTGTGTAGAGATTTGAAGAAGCACATTTCGTGTTGTCGTAAATCACTGAAAAAAAAATCCGCGTCCCAGGCTCGAACGCAGAACTCTGGATTACCAGTCGAGCTCTCTATCAACTGAGCTAACGTCATAAATATCAGAGCGATAAAAATAGTGTATATAAATTTAAAAAATTGAAAATGGAACGATATTTGCGTTTCATACTGACTTCGATTGTTTGTATTCAAGATTCAAAAATGGAATATGGTGACGTCTGTCAAACAATGAGAGCTAACGTCACAATTATCGGGCAGCGATAAAAATAGAAACTATATATTAAATTTCGTTTGAAATTAGAACCTTGCATATTATATATTTTATTTTACGAACATTTCTTTATTCCTCTGTACCCTAGAGGTAGAACCCTCGGTTGATAACCTGAAAGTTGTGGTTCGAATCTAGCCTTGAGCGTTTTTTTTGGTTTATAACATTTTTTTTTTTGAAAACTTCTTTTAAATCACATTACATCTTGATCGTATGAAATAATGCTATCAAAATAACAAATCCGATTGACTAGCGAAATAAGTTTTTCAAAAATAAATATAGACGCAATTATTTCAAGATTTGTTTTGATCTAGGTACATACGTGGTATAGTTAGTTGTTGGCGAAAGCATAGTTTCAGTAGTGTAATAAAATAACGTCAGTAAAAATCATTATATATATATATTCTAAAAAACAAGTTCTATTGGAGAATAAGTCAAATTTTGATAATTGTGTTTTGATAAAATGGCCAATTAATTTATAATATTTTGCATGTGAAAATTGCATTTTTGATATAAATATAATTTAATTCTTAGCCCATTTATTTTCCGACTTTTTTCTCACATTCCATTGAAGTGAAAAAAAGTAGATATTAAATTATTCTAAAAATTAGAATATTAGATTATTCTAAAATTCCAAATCTATATTAAAGTCGATAAAATAATCACTTTTCACAATCACATTAACAATCACAAATGTGTGCGTACTGATGTCCTCGGTCTTTTCTTTTTCAACGAAATATTTTGTTAGCGTACTTGAAATTAGTTAAATAAAATATACTACGAAAATGATTGTTAGCACTTTGAACATTATTCCAAAATTTAATAATTTACAATTAAAAACGCAGGCTGTCGATATATGCCCGAGATCGATTATGCACTATGAAAATGATTGTTAGCAAACTTGAACATTATTCCAAAGATTTATAATTACAATTAAATATACAGGCAGGGCTGTCGATATATGCCCGATATATTATTTTATTTTTAAATCTCTGGCTTATTCAATAAATAGTTTGTAATTTCTGACTACTTAAAATGCAACAAAAATCCTCGTTGAGTCACGGCTTACATAGTATGTAATTTATTACATTACATTACATATAAAATATAACATCGCATTGATGAAAATTGCAACCTTGCTATTTGCATAATAATTTTATATACTGACTTGGTAATATAATTATAATACCTGAAATTTCAAACATTAACTGTTTCAGTATATCAAATAACTAATTATGCTGTAAAACAAATAAAAACCAATCAACAATTACTTGCAATTGAGAAGCTTATTTGTATATGTCTCAACTACGTTTCACATAATAAAAAATCAAATAAATATCGTACTTCACATATTAATTGTTGCTATGTAAGCCATTGGTGTGCACTGTATTGAAATAAATAATTAAATTCATAATTAAATTCGAATCCCTTAATCTTAAGACCAAGGCGACATATTGTTATTCTTAAGCCATGGTTGCTTGAGATCAATTCGAGTAGAAGTGATATCACATACACCTGTGCCCAAGATCTCAAATTCCAGGATTAGATACCTTAGTGAAAACAACTATGTATGTCCAGCGGTGGGCTGCCAATACGTTAACAAAGGGCTCGCTTAATCTCAAAGCAATTCTCGGTGTCCTGGGGAAGGAGTGAATTTTTTTATCACTCCTATTTAATTATATGTAATACTTAAATAAGCAATCGATTGTTACTTAATACACGTGAAATATGAAAAAAATATGCAATTTATCGTAAAATTATCAATGTAAATGGCTAAAAATGTACTATTATGTATACTAAAGCTGTTTTAAATAATTTCCAAGTCAGAAATTGCAAATATATACTAATTTGATCTGAGAATATTGTTTTCTCTTAAATTAACAAGAGGCTCGCCGGCCTTAATAAAATTTAACAAGGGGTTCGCTCAAGCCACTTCGAGCCCCCTCCAGCCCACCCCTGTGTATGTCTGCTGATGAAATTCCATTCAATTTGAATCGTTAAAATTATGTACATTCACACAAGTCAGTAGTTCTGGTTTCAAATTTTGACATCTAAGCCCGGGTGACAAAACTTCTGTGAATATAAATAATTTGAACGATTCAAAATTATATTGAAATTCCACCAAACACCTTCAGTCAAAATCTTAAATTATATAAATTCCATTAATCAAATGAAATTTCAATATACAAATGGTTCTTTGGGGGCTTGAGCTCGTGCACAAAAAAAAACTAAATGTTATCGCAAAAAGCTCTTAATAAGTTCCTATTTTATTTTTAAAATTTCAATCAACTCGTAATGTTCTCAACAAAGAGATGCAAACATTGAAATTGATTAGATTTGTGTTCAACTAGAAATCCTTACGAAATAAAATCAATAGTCACGCCACTGTAGCGGATATGCCCTTATTTCATTATTGAAATATCAAAATTTTGTTTCACAATATAACTGGCCAACACTTGAAATTATAGCATATAATTTTGACTTCTCCGGTACGACCAGTTGTGTGTTTAAACGAAATTGCGTGACTGTAAAAATTACAACTGCCACTTTCATACTAAACGTTAGATCATTTTTTTTTCGTTTCAACTAAATGAGAGAAAAAAAGCCGAGCCGTATAATCAAATGCTTATAAATCTGGACTTAGTTTTGTAAATTATAGTTCTGAGGACTGTTGAAACCACAATGTTTTCAACACTTTGTTACCTATTTACTTTCGTTTTTTTTATTGCATTGTGTCGCATTTATAAAGAGGTATATGATTAAATTAAATATTTATAATTTACCGGTATAACAACGAGTAGTTACATTCGGTATACAATTACAGGCTGTTTGTTCTGTTATATAAAAAAATATAATATACGTAACGTATCATGGGTATTGTACTCGTGGCTATGTAACTTACATGGTTATGGGCGTAATAAAATGCAATGGAACGTTTAAAAGCATACACCGTATGGCGCACTGGAATGGTATAAAAAAATGTCCGATTGAAAACGTTTTTGTTTAGTCATGTCATACGTACAAGTTGTGAATATGTAACAATATGTTCTTCACTCCATTTTACGCAATGTTTATTTTTTATCCATCAGTAGTATTTTCATACACTTAATAACATAATAACTATGTGAATTAATTCAAAGTGATTATAATTTATGCATATTTTAAATATTGAAGATCATAGCCGAGTGAGTACACTTTAAAGATTTTAACTGACGATTTACTGGTTCGAAAAATTGAATCATTTAACACTTCCCCTACGCTGCTAAATAATAATTCCGATATGTTGCTGGCTCTTAAATAACCAAATGAAAAATATTTTTTAAGACTTATCGTTCTTTGTTGGACGGTAAAAACCCAGGACGTATATTTTAAAAACATATCTACAAAGCGTTTATATAATATTAAATTATTGTTAGCTTAATATATACGATACACTCAAAGATATAGATAGGTAGTCCGTTTATGATGTCACTTATTTACCACTAATCTACATTGAAACAAGGTATACTAAAAAGTCATTCTTTAAATTCTATAATATATTACCGTGAATAAAGATGCAAGTTTTAATAACTTTTAACTAAGAAAAAACTGTAAAACATATTTCACATTAAATCTAAAGGCAATGATCATAAAAGGTCATTAGAACTTTCCAAATGAATATGATATAGCTAAATTTGTAATATACCAGTGGTTTCTAATCTTAACTTTCTTTCAATCAATATTACTCAGAGATTACACATTTTTTATGCAATAGCCTGTGATTTGAATGCATTATTTTGAGGAGAGTGGGATTGTGGAGGGATTTCTTATTTTTAATAAAAACTGATTATGCTTTAACTTGATTTTAATCATATTTGTGTTGCTCTTCCTTAAAGCTGTATTTTATAAATTGTATTATATTTAAATTTTCTATAAAGTGTGTGAATAGAAAGATATGGTTAGAATATGACTAGTAAAGCATAAGCTCTTTTTTAATCACCTTTCCAGAATCAAAATTTTGGATTTGGGATGTTAGAAGAGAATAAAAAGATCGTAGAGTAATAAATATCTTTAGAAACAAATTTCGTAATCACTTGCATAATTCATAATATAATATGAAATAATCCATTCGGATCTTTTCATTAGCGGGCTGTTCCGTATGGTTTAAAGCAAAAAATGTGTTTAAAAGACGTGTGTAATAAATAGCTCTTTACCATTCGACAAACATCACCCAATGTGTTTTTAAACGAGAAAAAACTATGAACAGGTTTCGTTTGTACGCATTTTTTTTCGTTTTAAAGTATACGTTTTAGTCAAATACAAGTGAAAACACCTTTATGCAAAACTGGGTATTATCTCTAAAAATAGTGAATTCAGTGACCCTATTTCTTAGTTGTTTGGACGTAACTTTTCATATTACATATAATTTGTCGACTGGTCGTGTTTTTTATCGAATTTACCTATATAATTAAAAATCATAAATGTGTATGTAGAGTTTTAGTTTAAATCGACTCCAATGTTGCATATCGCTACTATAAAGCAACAGTGAGATAAAGTGAAAAATGTCGATTTTAAGATAAGTGTGTCAATCGATTGCTGAAAGGTAATCCTTCATAGTGAAACATTAAAATATTTAAATTTAAAAAGAAAATGCCTTATTTAAAATAAAAATATTACATTTACAATTATTGCTAGTTCCCTGTTACTTCAAAGCATCGGCAAGATTAGTAAAATAACTATATACAGATAATAGTACACAAAAAACCTACTACTATCTTTTATCATAAATCGTAAAAAACAAAATAAAACCACAATTCGCTATGTACAACACAAACATTAAAGTTCAATTATCTTGAAACCAATATTTTCGACTTATCTCACTGTTGCTTTAGAGCAGTGGTGTGCCGTAAGCCAGATACAAGTGTGCCTCGGTTAAATACATAATGAAAAAATATTTTGACCAAACACTTCGGGTTGTGCTGTCAAATATCGAGCCGAATATAAAACTTTTGCATTCATTGAAACAAGCGCAGGTATCACATTAATTATTTATTATTTTATAATAATTATTAAGATTGCATAAAAGTAAATATATTATAGTTTTATGTATGTTTACTTTTCAAATAAAAAACGAAAATTGATTGTTAAATTTGTGTATCGATTTAATACCTATATATTTTTGCTTTTGGTGTGCCACGGAATTCCACGAAGAATATTGGTGTGTCGTATGTGAGAAAAGGTTGCGGAGCACTGCTTTAGAGTAGCGATATTTCAAAGTATTCTATAGATTTTTTTCTTCGTATATTTTTTTAACTTCAAATATTGTGCCGTAAGATACTGGCAGTTTTCCAGCTGCGCGGCAGTTTGACTGCCGCTGGTATGAAGTATATTAATATATACTTACTCTAATCGATAATATCCTTTTTTTTCTCTAATTGCATCTGGCTAACGTGGGGTCAACTTATTTACTGCATCGATATGACATTAAATTTTCTATACCCCTTAAGCGGCGTCCCATTCAAAAGAATTTATCCACCACACTTGACCTGCCTGATTAGGATGCAGTATGCCTTACATTAGAACAACTTTTAAGGTTTTAGATCCACGTACACAGCGGATATGATTTCTCCGCATATTTCGTCTTTTAAGATGGATGTTTTTTGCTAATGGTAATAAAAATGTTCTTAATAAGATCACAATTAACTTACTTTGTTTCTATATCCGCTCTCTGTACGGAGCATATGGTCACCACTAGGGTATTTAATCCCGGACCCCTTTTGTGATCCCTGGATTTCGGGATTGACAATTTTTCAATCCCGCGATTCCAGGATCCCGAGATTGAACACTCAACATGTATAAAATCCCTCCCACCATTTTCAAACCCTTAACAACTGAGCGTAGCGAGAGCGATTAGTTCCATCCCTATTACTCTCTTTTAAAAAAAGAGAGGTTTAGCGACTGAGTAACAGATAACTTCTGTTGGGAGACCTCCATTAGGAGGCCATATGCTCTACACCAGTGTTCCCCAACCTTTTTACACCTGCGGACCGGTAAAAATAGGAAAAAAAATCGCGGACTACTAATAATGAAATAAAAATGGTTTTTATGTAATATTTTTTAAATCTTATATTGTTACAAATGGAAATTACTATACAACTTTTTTCAGTTGACAATGCTCGCAATGAGTGAAACCGGTCCTGACCTTTTAAATAAAGTGGAATAAAGTTCAAAGGAATATTGTGTTTAATTAATATAATGCCTTTCCACCGAGTATTCACAGTGAACACCCTAAAATGAAAACAATTATGTATTATGAAATTATTTGTATATTTAGGTAGGATTTTGCATTTACTATCGAAGAGCAAATATTTATGATTGTCGATTCTGAAAAAACCAGCGACCATCGTGTCGCACACAGAAAATATAATACAACAGAATAAGTATCCGCAATGAAAATTTGAAGCCGGATTTTAGAAATATGAGTAATATGTAACCGCACAAAAATGGCCAAGAAACAAAATACGGAGCCGCTGTCTTCTTATTTAACAATAGCTTTAAATACAAAAAAACGTGCAGGCGATAAAAATCCTATATTCAATATTATTGCATGACAAATTTCTTGAAATTTGCCATACTGTTTGCGGCCCGGCGAAAAGTCTCTGCGGCCCAGCACTGGGACGCGGAACACTGCTCTACACTGAAAATTTACATGGATTTTTAAAAAATGTGTAATATTAAATGTAGAAAAAATTAAAAATATAAAACACCCATTATACATTTCACATTCTTTTATTTAAATCAAGAACGGTTTTGCTCATCACAAGCATTTAAAATTGACAAATGAATAAAATTATGCCTTCCTACCAGTGTCAACACAGTAAAAAAATGTTAAGTTAAATTACTAAAAATTATTAAATAAGGTCGAATTTAATTTCTGTTAAATCTTTATTAATTAATAATAATCGTTAAAAGAATAAGGTAAAAATATCTGTTTATGAATAAAAAAAAATGTCATCTTTTAAACATCTTTTTAATATGAATATTACAAAATAAAAATAAGAAATGCTTAGAAAAATTTGGTAGATTTTTTTTTTTAAATATCAAATTTTATTATACCTCCCCATATACTATACCCGTACATATACATACACGTGAGCATTCATACTAGAGGTCTGCACGGGCCAAAATTTTACAAAATTACCCGGTCCGAGCCCGAAAAACTCACGCCCGACCCGGCCTGGGCCCGAGTCTAATACCGCACTTGTTACCCGAACCCGACCCGAAGCCCGAAACTCCTTATTTTAGCTCGCCGAGGAATTTGAAATCTTCGATTTGCTATACTTTTCCCCAGATTATCTCCAAAAGTCTTTTTTTTTAGCTCAACGAGGAATTTGAAATTCTCGATTTGCTATATTTTTTCCCAGATTATCTCCAAAAGTCCTTTTTTTTTTTTTTAGCCCACCGAGGAATTTGAAATCCTCGATTTGCTATATTTTTTCCCAGATTATATCCGTAATTGCAAAGCCCGGGTCGGGTAAGAGCCCGCGGGCCAGGCCCGGGCCCGTGCAGAACTCTAATTCATACATAAAATACAAACATAATTTAACTGAAGAGTCATTTACATGATGCTAAGCGTTGTGTTTATGCGCTGTATTAATTTTTAGAAGAAAAATAAATATATGAAGGTTCCTCCAGCAGAACTGCTCTCAATCTAAAACGACTCGTCATAATTATGAAAGTCAAATATCGTTGATTTATAATGTTTGCCTATCTCGCTGTAAAACTTTTGAGAGATTTCACAAACAAACTCGCTGATAGTAGCTGTGTACGTACTACTAGGAGTTACATATTTAATAAGATTTTAATACAAATTTCATGTGCCGCAAAACAGTTAAATATTAATTAAATGTTCGTATAAATTAGTAGAACCGATCGAGTCTTATGTTGTATAGCATTCGATTTGATAACGTGCCAGCAATATTTCTTATGATTAAGCCTCCAAACTAAAAGTTTTTCCCATAAACTTGCTGGTTTTATTGATACTTTAGGGTCAGTAGGCCAGATGGTATATAAGCGTCCCGTGTCAAATCTTAATTTCGAAAGTGAAACTTTTCTTTGATCTGTGTATCCCAACGGTTTACGAAAAAAGCTATAGTTTATTAAACAACCCTTTATATGCGATGATTTAAAAAGACTGCGCATGCATTCTGTTTACAAATCACATTAGATTCGGTCGATAAAGAGCACGAAATACTATTGAAATAAACATAACACAGTAAATAATAACTTCGGTTACTTTTTAAAAAATAGAATAATAAAATATCCATATAAATTATATTACATTTTACACTACTTGTAAACAAAAATTCTTGGCAAAACTTAATCTATCAAATCTGTACTTTTTTTCCATTTAATAATTAAATTATAATAACATATCGGCTTATCCAACGTGTAAAGCATATTGAATATTGATATCCTCAAATACAACATTTTTAATAATCTATTGCAGTGTTTTCCAAAGTGTTTTACGCATACATTCATCTTAGAGTACGGGAAGAGTTTGGTAGAGGTACGCGCTGGACCGGGCTTTGGCTGTGTTTGGTGCAACAATTAGCTAATAGATTTTGATTGTTATTATAGTGTATGCATTTTTTTCGAAGAAGGGTACTCGGTGTTTCAAAAATTATAGAAGGGTTATACATATGTCAAAAGTTTGGGAAACACTGTTCTATTATATAGTATTTAAATATTGAATGTCAAATCAGAGGTGCAGTGGTCAACGTCGTTAACTTCCGTGAAGAATCTCACGAGTTCAAATCCCAGTACGAAAATTATTTTTAAATCGATTTGTTATTTCTGTTTGAAGGCATGGATGTTTGTGATGTTTAAAAATCCTTCCAACCTTTTCAATCCTGAAATAATGAAAAGTAGCGAGAGCGATTGCTTGTCGCAAGTCCTGTAATAGATCTATCGTTTCTCTTTGAAAAAAGAGAGGTTGCGCAAGCAGTTTTCTTAGAAAAAATATAAGTTGAGATACGTCCATTAGAAGACATATGCTCCATTTATTTATTGATTTAGCATTTACTTGGTAGAACTCCATTTTAATAGAGTAAAAATATCAAAGTTTTTCAGTTCTACAGTTTTTTATATATGTTATAAGTTGATAGCTATTTCGGCTTTCGCCATCGTCAGAACTATGCTTTAAACGTAAATTTACGTATATAAAACGCTATCAACGTATAACATATATAAAAAAACTGTAGAACTGAAATACTTTGATATTTTTACCCTATTACATATGCTCTACATTGGGTGCGGATATGGATTAATAAATAAATAACGCTTTTTTTCATAAGTAGAGTTCTGAACCCTTAAAGAAAGTAAAATATAATCTTTACTTTGTCACTGATTAAAAAAATCCATTAATTAACACTGCTATCTTGAAATCGTAAATAAATATATACTTACGAAAGTGTTATCTGAGAATAATAAAGAAACATGTCTAGATATATACGAATGGTGAAGGAGTTGGTAAAACTTCCATTTAGGTTTAATTTCGACACGGCTGCTAATTAAAAAAAGACCCTCACGTTTTCTTTCGCCATCTTTTTAAGCACATTACTTCTTTTTACATTGTAAACTTTCTTTAAATGCTGTCATTAAAAGTTCGATTACTTTAAACGCCGATGTGTGCGAGAGAATATTTTTTGTTTGTTAAACCTATAACGGACAACCATAAACGTATTATCGACATTAAATTATATTGGTCGAGTTACTGGGGCCTTTTATGTTGTTATTCGCGACATTTACATTAAAACAAATTTCATTAATAAACCATACTTGATAGTTGTTTTATGTTATTACATTCACGGCTATAAAATTGAGATCAATTTTATATTATAATATGTGAAAGTATTAATCGCATAAAAATTAGTTGAAAGAATGTCGTGTTTGGCTATTAAAATTACGTAAGTTTAATTGTATAGTTTGTCAAAATAGTTTTTATTTTTTGATTATTTTAATTTGGCTAACTCAAACTCTCATTACTTATTCGTAATTATTAGAAGCATTCCATAAAAAATGATAATATGTAAGCGAAAAAAAGCGCAAATGTGAGAATCATTACAATGAACTGATCTGCTGAAATAGAGTCTTCTTTTCTCGGGTCTTCAGGTTCCATCAAAACTAAACGAACAAAACGTCAATTGATTTTTAAAAATCCTCTTAATCTTGATTTCGGTTTGCTTCTTTGGACAGTTTGACTAGGTCACTAATAACACTGTCTACTTCTTCATTTTTTATACTATCCTTGACTTATTGAAGAATTAGCCATATCGTCATTAATTTTCTACAAATATGTTTCTGTAGTTTCTGTATTAGTTCTTTTTAATTTAATGAATTTAGAATTTCAATACACACATATTCCATTAACTCGTATCTCAAAATATATTTTATTTCATGCTTTATTTAATCTAATACAAAAAAAAATGGCAAATCATAAAGGAGAGGGTGACATGGATGGAATCGTCTTTGCTTTTTGCCTTATAACTTCATCACAGATATTGAAGACAAAACCATTCCAGTGGTGTTTTATAATGATAGTGACAGCGGTAGAATAAAGGATATTTGTGTGTCTAATGAAAACTTATACTTTTTGAGATATCAGGTTGTGAAAATTTACCGACGAATTTTCACTTATAATTACGTTAAAAATATGTTGTTTTCTTCATCAATAGCTCTAAATGCATGCTTATTTTTTTTACCTTTTTAATAATTTTAAAATTAAATGAGGACTTATTAATGGTATTTCAGTATCTTTGGACATTCAAGTGCGAATATGCACTTGTACTTAATTAAAATTGTTTCAACTGCGTGCTTTACATTAGAAATGAGTATTATTTATTTGCTTGTTCCTGTCAATTTAATAATCTGTTTAATTGCAAACTTTTGTATAACGAGTACTATTTGTTTTCAATTTACAGTATAAACAACAATTACGTCATCTTGACGATAATAAATATCTTATAATACGTAAAATAAAAACAACAACAAAAAAGCGCCATAATCTAAAGATCAGAATTTTACAAAGTTTAAGAATGGCAAATATCCCTTCCTTTTTCGTGAGACGTGTATCTTCCGCACCATCTCTTCGTGGTCCCGAACGTCAATTAGGGCGGACTAACGGAGCCCTCAAATTCGGCCATTGTCCTTAAAGCCTGCAGCACATAACCAGATAATTGGCTCCAAAAACAACACAGAGTTGCTGCACATACATACACAGATTAATATTTATTATGAATTATGGATTCGAAATGAATCCACACAAATATGTAAAAAGTCTCGTTAGCTTTTTTTTTTTATTACAATTCCATTATTTCAATTTTGTAAACTTATAAAAATGTATTAAATTAATCTTTTTAAAACCTTCAGGTTCTTATACCTAAAATTTCAAGACTTGGAATAAAAAAAATGATGAAAATCTAAAGGTTTAGTTGTAACTAACAATATTTCTGAAAAAAAAACAAGAATAAAATAATCAACATAACTTGATCATTAAAAAAAAAACATATTTTTGTATCAAACTTAGATCGACATTGGGGAATCTCCTAATGTTTTGGTGCTTAAAATGTATTATATTAGAGCTAGTAAAATAAAAAAAACTAACTAAAATTTTGATGTTATAATAAATCTTTAATATAAAAATGTTTTTAATATATTTTCATTTGAACCCGAACCTGACTCGTACCTGTAATCGATGGGTTTTAAAACTTTCACCCCACCCCAGTTACTCACTAAGCCTAGTTATTTGTTAAAAAATGTGATATTTTGTTGTTTGGCAAAAACTTATTCAATGTATTAAAATCTTAAATTATTCAATCAACCTTTTATATTTCTCGTCTTTCTTACAAAACAAACATAGCTCACAACAAAGAATGCCCACATGACATAATTTCGAATGTGAATTTTAAAATCGAAATCATATCATGCAAATTTGATTATCTTATTAAGAAACAATTCAAAACATCGATATTTGCTTATTTTTGTTAGGAATCAGTACCTTATTTAGTTTTTCAGTGTATGCCATTTAAATTCCGCAATCGAAGGAATACAGGAAGACTTTTGATGTCAAGGCGTAAGCACGGAAAATATAATTCGTACTTTTATTTTATAAAATATATTTAGCTTTGTGGTATTGATTATATATTGGTCATTTTTAATTAACGTAAATACGTTGAGGATAAATTCTTTTAATTCGATTTAATTAAATAAAGGAAAATAGTCAAAGTCTAAAAATACTCCTTACTTCAATAATTAATTAAATATTTTTTTCAGTGATAAAAACTAAAACTTATTTACAAATACGATCGTAAAAAATATTTTATTGAATATTAATAATATTAAATTACGTCAACAGGGACATCTGTTATCTAAAATTATTGGTATATTTATGGTTGGAGCATTCGCTAAAATTTCTCGTATCGATTTTTTTGCTATTTTAAAGATTTTATTTTGTACATATTATTATGATTACATCGTATGTAATAAAAGTAAAGATCAAAATTATATAAGGTGTAGGCATCTACAAGCACACTTATTTGTTCAAAAACATTTCTTTTATACGTTTTATTTTCTTTTAATTTTAAGATCCCTATAATTGTGACACTGCTTGATATATCATTTATTTTTTTATAAATATCTCTGTCAAAAAGTGTTGTTACTCCAAAATTAAGTATTATTGCAGTAATATTTTTATTGCTTCAATAAATTATTTGTGATGGTAATTTTTTGCGATAACCGTGAACTACTTTGCATAAATTCAGGGTTGTCCCAATAAAATTGTGTCTTATTAAAAAAGATTATGTTTTATTCAAAGTTAAGTATGTCGTTATAATTAGCTACTATAAGACATTGCAACTTCTCTTCAACACTATTTTTTGTCTTCAACTGCCGTATACGCATAGTCCTGAAGAGATTATGCGAATTCAGAATAAACGAGAAAACCTTATTTGAACGTGATCATCAACGTAATTTTAACGTTAAATTATTATAATAATTATAGAGTATTTTAAAACAATTGACTTTTATTTATAAAAAAAGACGTAATACAATACATTATTTTCTTATTTAAAATTTTGACTGAAGAAGCTGGGTGGAATTTTAATATTAAACTTGAATTGTTCAAATTTTGTAATTTTCCATTTCACTGTTCACCAGGTGTTAATTCATGTTCATGTGTGAACTAAATGCATGAAGATGCCCAAAGGTGAAAACCGGTTAGATAGTGACAAAACTTGTGTATTTTTTATAATTTGCACATAAATTTTAATTTTAATATAAATTCCATGCACCTTCGGTCGAAATTTTAAATTATTGAAGATGGTTTTAAAAATACTCTACAAGTTAGTTAAAATAACAAAAAGGGCCAGCCCTATTCTGTTTCCATTCATTTGAAAGTGGACCACTATCCGTTTTATTTTTGCAGCTATAATCGAGTCAAAATGAAAACAGATAATTTCCGAGCGATATGTTTGCAGTGATAAATGATCGAATAATATTAAATTTAAGATCCTACGAGGGAAAGTCGAACAAGTGCAGGCTGATACCGTAAATATACTTTAAAGTTAACATTCTTATCGAGTAGGGTTGCCACAGCATTTAAAATAATAATTTATTTTTGTTTTCTACATGCTTTGAGTAAATCTTAAATAAATATTCTGTGATTAGACATATTATCGAGATTGTCACAATGTCTAATAATTCTAGTATATAATAAAATAAACTTATTTTAGTCAGCAAATAAAAAAATAAAATAAAAACTAATTACTTTAATTAAAACACATTTTTATTTACCTGGTCTTATATAAGGGATGCCAGAATATCCGATGAAACTAACTTAAACATTCGACTTAAGACCGATACATGAAAATATTGAGAAAATTCTTGAATAAAGCTCATTTTTCCTCCTGTATTGTTAAAAAAATATAAAGAGACCCAGTACATATTGTAGGCACTCAATATCCGAGCTTATTAATTGTATGTCTTTCCCGCACACATTTTAGCCAAGTACTTTATGTCCACCAAAAATGTTTGTGTGCTGAAATACATTTTCAATGTTAATATGTATATATTATATTACATAAAATCATGTTTTTTCATTGAATTGTGTAGCATTTTTGATTAAAGAAAAAACACAGACCTATATTTTCGATGGATACTTCGTTGCAATTTATTTTTAATTATAATACCACAAGTTGTTCATTTCTATTTTGTACAGCGATTTCCAATCTCGGAGACTTGGAAAAAAGTGAGGCGTAAAGTTTGGAAACCACTCGTCTAGTTAATAATAAAGGGATAAAAATGACCTCCTCAGAGTTTTAATCAGTATGCTTATAATATTATCAAAACATTAATAAAACAACACTTTCAATATGACATGCAGCACACTATTTCTTTTGGCATTTATCATCTCTCATATATAATAAGTAAATAATCTGCTATAATCACATCTTTGCACATCACAAGTTTGCATCTTACTCTCTCCCCTTCATGAAGTCCCAAATTCATAAATATTATTGAGTGTGTATCATGATTCACGAATTCAATCAAGGATTAACAATGAGCAACTTTACAAGCATGTTTTTTTTATTATTTTAATGTGCGTAGCAATTATGTACTAATTCTACGAAAGCTTTTATTAACGTTTGGCGATGTTCTATTAAACAAGATAAAAAAATATACAATTGCTTCTTTCACCATTGCAATAACTGTGCATCAATTTGAATCTATAAAGGTGATAACCTATTTGCAACAATCAATTATTTTCTATTGATCGATTTTAATTCCATTAACATTGAATCATTTTGCTATATCATCTTTCCATTCATTTCTTTCACTGAGAGCTTATTAGGACAACTTTCATTATACCGCCTAACACTTTGTTATGGTTGAAACTTTTTATCGACTGAAACTTACTCGACCCTATTAACTGATAAGTTTTGGATTATCAATAGTCTAATACAGCGATGTCCAACACGGTGACCAATTGAAAATTTTCAACAGCTTAAGATTTTTTTTAAAAAATATGAAAATGAATTACCGTAAAAAAATTGTGCCATACGTATGTTAATAATTTTCATTTTTTTAAATTTCTAAACGACTTCATAAAATAAATTGAAACATTTGAAGACAGATTCTCATACTTTCAAAATCTTGTTTAAAAATAATATTTTCGATTGAAACAAAGTGGAACTTCATTTTTAGTATACAAATGTAACGTTAATTTTGATAACTTTGTTATTCCACTTGATGCTTCTCAGAGAAGCGAAACTTGCATCACATTTTGTAACACAACAAGTGGAATAACGAAGTTATTAAATTTAATTTTATATTATCTGGAAATATTCAATTTTTGTTTGTTCTTATCTCTCTTTTTCCAAAATGAGTAAGAGTATAAGGATAGGGCTAGGACAGGACTAGCGGTTAGCTAATCGCTCTCGATACTCCCCGTTCATAGGATAGGATGGGTGAGAGGGGAGAATTCAAGACATCACATACATCCATGCCTTCGAACAGAAATTCATTGATCGATTGAAAAATCAATTTATAAAACTGTCCGTATTAGGATTTGAACCTTTGGCCTCCGTAACCGAAGCCAACGATGTTGACCAGTCAACCACATAGGCGGCCTTAGTTACAATAAATAAAAATTGGAAAAAACCGATTTATTAAAAAAACCTTGGATTATAAAATATAATTTGGTAATTATGTATACTTATGCCATATTTATTTATTTGATAATATACCTTTGTGGTATTAATGCCATTTTTTATACCGAAAATGGCCTTGATCGTCTGTTAAAACTATAATATTATATATTGTTACAAATGCCTATGACGTTTTGAAATTTACGCAGCAAAAGAACATTGCGATTCTATTGAAGGCTGATAATAAATATATATCAAGTAATCCAATATCTTCTTTCACGCGGCTTTTTAAATCTTATTTTATAATGATGGACTTTGGTATACGCAAATTTAAATATTTTTCAAAATAGCCATTGATCTTACAATTTATTATTTTTCATTCTCAATTTTCATCATTGAAGTAGCAATTTTATAGCCGGAATAACAGGTTACATGCATAATTTTACTTAAAAACATCTATTGACAAATAATTCATTATGCTATAATCAAAGACAATATTATTTCATAATGTCTTAAAAGCTGTTTTGTAAACTGGAGGATGTCAGCAAAATTGAGTCTAGCAGTCACAAGATTTCTGATTTGATTCCTGACATGATTAATTAAATATACAATGTTCGATGTTTTCTTTTCGTTATCAAGTAATTTTTTTAAATTGTTTTGTCCATGAACATTTCTCAAGTAAAATCAATCACTATTCGATGATTATTTACTCTCAATCGTCAAAAAAAATATCGGATGATATAAAATATATTTTGTTTCTTTTTTCAATATTATATTTTTCAAACTAATACCGTAAATTGTAATATTCTTTTTACCACAAATAAATAAATATTAAGCTCATAAATTATCAGATTATTATAACTGTTGAAATGCTATGTAAAAGAATGTTCTCGATTAATGTAAACATTTTTTTAAAAATCCCTCAAAAACATACAAATAAATTCCATCAATAGACCAGAGTAGGGATGGGGGATCAGTGACCTTTTGGCTACTCTAGTGCGGTCTTCTGGCTAATTCTGTAATTCTGTATTTTTTTGTCAATTCGTAAATTCCAGAGATTTTGAATTTGAAAATTCCTGGAACACCTAAAAAAAGGGTGTCACGCTGATTGTTTCCGGCCAAAGATTCCCTAGTCAATGTTTACTGCGGCCTTATGTCGAATCAGAAAAATAAATGCTGCCTTTAGAGGAGAAAAGTTCCCCATCCCTGGTCCAGACGTTCTCCTAAAATTGTTTTAGTAATTATAAAAAAATCTGTAATAGATATATTATTATTTAGTAATTAGAAAATATTGTCTTTTTAAATATATACTAACCATGTTTCAATATTTGAAAGCATGACATTCGCAGCCTCCGGGCATATCTGCTGTGACATTAGAACTTGCTTCCGTCGTCTGAGCACCGGCCGCAATGTCTTCCGATTGGGAGCACATCACCATGCAGCCTGGAGGCAGAGAAAATTCACCCGTGGCTTTATAATTAAGTCTTAAATTAATCTCTGTTAATAGAAAATGTTAACGTGTAGCCTATGCAGCAAATTTCTACGTATAAATAAACATGTTTCTTGTGAAAAGTTTCATTTGAAACATACACTGATTTAATTCCCCACTGAAATTGCTAATTCAAATAGTAGTGGTTTATATGCATATTGCTAATTATTGTATTTTGTATAAAAAAATATTTATCTCGAGCGAATTAACATATGTTTTAATTACGAAATACAACACATTTATTTAATTACATTATTAATCTTTGGAAAAATATATTAATTGAAAAATACAAATTTACATAGATCATTTTACTATCGTCACAAGGTAATTCAAACAGCTGTGCTCCACTGAAAAATTGGGTTTTTTAATACAATACCAACAAGCGAAGAAAAACTAATGCCATAATTAAGTTCAAAACTGCGCAAGTATTGAACCGGAATATAATAAAGTACTTTTAGTGATACTCCGAACGCTTCAGCCAAAACACACACTTGATATGGACCGCTACCAAACACGCAACGTAAGACACTAGCATCAATATGCCGCAGTGGTTTAACATGTGTGTTTCCTAATAAACATTCTTATAACACTGGCAAAAGTTGATAAGTATTAAATTAATAGTTCTGAGTGACAGCAAATGAAAAAATTAAGCCCTTAAACCTTTACTCTCGATATTTTATATTATATAGATAGTTATTATAATATGATATAATTGGGCCCATTAGAGATGAAGTGAGCCAAATAATATTTTTAGAAAAAAATATGTTAGATAGGTTGTAATATTCTACACGTCTTACAGTATCTTAAAAGTGAACTAATCTCAGTTAATACACATCTCAATATTGTTATATCCGTAAAATAAACATATGCAATCCACCAAAACACCACTTGATTGTAATTAAAAGTCAAGAAAAAAGTTTTACCAATTTACTAGTTGGCTCACTTCACCAGTTTAGGGCTCAATTATTATAATAGCTTTGCTGTAGCGGTCATATCAATCAGCTCAAAACCCATCAATGTCAATACTAAGATATTTTCAATTTTAATTCGAGATCTCGGACATAATTGATATCTTTCTCCTCGAGTTGATTAACTTATCTAACTCATCTGATTAAAAAAATGTATATATTTGGCGCAATGAAAAAGACTGTAACTTTATTATTTGTTATTAAAGTTTCTTTAAAAATAGTATGGATATAAATAAACATTTGTTTATATACGATGTCATCTCGTTATTCACTCATTAACTTGACTTCATCAAAAAAATATGTAATGAGTTTTTACTGAAATACTCAAATTGTATTTAATTAAAATAGCTATCCTATTTTATTTGATATCTAAATGTGTTATGTCCGTTTCATAGTCAGCGTTATTAAAAATATTTTTTATTTAGTTTTTTTTATATGCGTAATTAGATCTCATTTAAAAACTTTGAAGGTAATAAAAACGTTAAGTACCATTATCAGAATTAAACTATAAAAAAGCGATGTCAACGCCTTGATTTTAAACTGATAAACTATTTAAAACATTGCAATAAAACCACGCCCAAACACTCGCGTTCAGTACAGTACAATAACAATTTTGGTAGTGGGATTAAATCAGAAAGAATATCAAAATACTACCGTACAAAATCACAGCTATACATTATTTCGATCAAGCTCACTCTTAATATGGTATAAACGGATTTCGTTTATAGAGAACTGTTTTTATTTCCAATTCTGCATTTTTTGATGAAAAGAGCTAGAACAGAACTAGTAATAAACTAATCACTACCACCAGAATAATTGTAAAATGGGAAGATATACAACGCAGATATCTACCCAAATCAAAAAAAAAAACAATTTTTCAGTTCCCGTGGTGGGATTTGAACCCGTGGACGACTCAACTGAAGAAGACGATTATTTACTATCGACAGTTCCACCAAATGATTTTTGAAAGGCCCTTGACTATATAATAAGATTGAAACGTTGCTATAGATTTTTACTGTTTCCTATAGAACTGGTGCTACTAAATTAATAAAACAATTAGTTTGATATTTGAATGAATTCCACAAAAGATTTACACTAAAAAATACACATATTATTTATATTTGTTATTTTTATGTCCCTAATTTATGCTGGGTTTATGGCACAGTGGTAAACGCTGTTGATTTTCATGATGAATCTTGCGGACTCATGTCCCAGTACGAACATCGTTTTTACAGGCAAATTATTGATTTTCATTCGAAGGCATGTGTGTTTGTAATGTCTAAAAATTCTTTTTTATCCTTCCAATCTTAAAATATCGGGGCATAAGAAGGGGCACGAGAGCAATTAGTTAACCACTAGTCAATGTTACTAATATTTTTTTATCTTTACTCTCTTTACTTCTATTAAGATATTTTTATTAAAGAACCATATACGAGTACATGAATTTAAAAAAATCAAAGGATTGATAAATAAAACATTAAAATTATTGATGATTATTATAATATTTACTGCAATAGATACAAACAGACTCCACTGCAGAAATGTAAAAAAAATAATACATGCTTCTTAACGTTTATTTTAATGAGGTTATTCGTGAAATTATTCATTAAATTCTTTATGCCATAAAAATGCTTAGCTATTTTTTTGTTGTCAAGAATTCGATACAATAATAATTAATTTCCGCGCCCCATAAGATTGACATATCCAGCAAGGCGACCTAAAAAACGAACTACATTTTTTTCACGACACTTTAGATAAGCAACAATAAAAAAATACATTTTGTAGAATTGTTTTACCACAATTAAATTTATAATAACTTTTTTTTGTATCCGCTATTTGATTTAATCCTACAGTTTTGACCTTATGAAATATATTCAAATTGATTAAAAATTTAACCGTCCAGAGACGAGAGCTTTTTTTCAATAAAAAAATATTTTTTAAGCCATATTGAAGTCACAGATAACTTTTATTCTTAGCAAAAATAAAAAAAAAGCGCAAAGTCGTTGTATAGAAATCCTACATGACTATATGGTCATGCTCACCTTTTTATTATCGTGTAATATTGTACGGACGAACGTGACCGTTTGGGCACGCAAACATTCGCTGTTAAAATATAGCTAAACGTGAATTTTTTTTAAATATTTACAATTTGACCTCTTTAGATCAACATTATTTCAATACAAATATATTAGCAAAAGAACTGTAAATTATTTGATGTTTTGATAAAAAAAATAACTAACAGTTTAAAAAAGTCCACAAAAAAACGGAAATTCAAAAAACCGCATGTGCTTTTGGTGACCGTTTCTGTCCCCGTGGCTGATGACTTACTGAAGTCTGTACCCTTCTTTACCAAATATGAGTGAAAGCAACGATATTCAGGTAGAAAAAGGATGAATAGTGGGATCAATAGACAACGGTGTTTACTGTGACCATATGGTCACGCTCGTCCTTGTAGGGTTAATCAGATTAGCAAGATACAAATATTTTCGACAATTGTATTTGTTATGTAGTATTTACTCCATATAACAAGTTTGACTAGGGCTTAATTTATATCAGGGGTGGGGAACCTTTTCATGTCTGAAAGCCACATTTATTTATCTGCATTCTAATAACGCCGCATTCAATAAACTTTAATTTGATGTAATTAAATTATGTGTAAGTGAATTTTTTAAAGAGGAAAAAAATATAAGAAAAAAATTGATGACCGTCAAAATGTCACGCCTAAGGCAAAACAAATGCTGGCCAATATTTTTGAAAAATATTTAGGTTAACAATGAAACTTAATAAAATTATTTCTACCAAGCATTAATAACTTACTTTATATTTTGAATAATACATATAGTTAAAATAATCAATATTGTTATGAATAGATTTAATTTAATATAATCCATTTCAGTTTACTTTATATCTGTATTCCAAGACAAATACGAAATAGAAAAAATATCTATATTCACATAATTGATATAAAAAACTAAGCTTTCGTTTACTCTGATAAAATAAAACTAAAAACTTGCTCATTACAGTTTATTTCAATTATATTGTTAGAATAGTCAAATAAAGTAATTTTAGGATTTATTTATTGACTTACCATTTACTTGGTAGAATTCTATTATACTAGGGTAAAAATAGCAACGTATTTAGTTATACAGTTTTTTTATATGTATTAGTTGATAGCTATTTCGGCTTTCGCCATCGTCAGAACTATGATTAAACTTACATTTTTCTCAGCTTTATATAATGGCTCCGAAGAGATACACGATGCATCATGTTATTCGTTCTAACATGACGATAGCGAAATAGCTAGCAACTTATAAATATAAAAAACTGTAGAACTAAATACGTTGCTATTTTTACCATATTATATTAATTTTAGGATGTTCTCTGTTAATTCGCGAGTTTTTTAGTTTTTTTACTAAATTTACTCCATTTGAAATCCGGTTTTCTTACCTTGAGTACCCGGTTTCAAATATTAAATTTTAGTTAAATTTGTACATTATCTAATTAAACAATGAGTGACATTACAATCATGACACGTTTAAATGACATAAACGATTTAGGACCAAAGATTCTTACGTCACAAAGTGATCTATCTATCAGTGAAAGTTTTGTGTTTTCAGTACAAACAGTAGCTATACAAAAATTTAACCTTTTTTCGACATTTTAATTGAATTGTTCATTTTCTGAAAACCAAACATTAGTAGATATCAGAATTCTAAAACTGTTCTTTTTAATGGTCGGTCTTTGTGTGTAATGGTACTTTATTATAAAAATAGTTTATACTAATTCCACATTAATATATCACCATACGCAAACCCGGTTCTGATCTTAAACAAATATTGTGTAAATTAAAAAAGTAAAAATACTCTACTTGTGGATTTTCGATATCTGACGTCACACACAATTAAAAGACGTGCTTGCGCAAATGAAGTGTATCTCACCTCATCTTACGCTCGTCTTCTGTATAAAATATACATCAAATTTATGTGAATTGCTTGATAAAAATCAACATTAAAAACTGAAAGTTTTATTTGGCCCGTGCTTTTAGTGCAAGATTATCTCATAGTCCAAAACCCAACACTGATAAAAAAAACGTTTATTTATTCTGAATATATTCGATAAAGTTTTGTGTTTTTTTTCACATTTAACTATCATTTTTTTTTTGTTTTTGGATATTCTTAATTTAAATTGATATTCCGAAAATCTTAATCGTTTATTGCTATTATTACAGCTTGATTACTTTATGTACAAAAGATAAATACTTTAAAAAAATACAAATAAATTTGACATTGGATATCGATTGGGCAGTGGTGGTATATCAAATGGCTTCCCATTTATTATCAATAAGATTAAAAACAAAAACTTTTAAATAGCTTATCTTATCACACATTCGAAACACACAGTAACGAATTTTCACGAGTGTCTTGTCACCTCATTTGAGCTTTAAAAAAATCGTTTAATTTTTTGTAATTCTATATTTTTTAATGGTCAGTATTTAATAATCTTTTTGGCTGGGTGAGTCGGTTGAGACTGAATTGCACTTGTAGGCACAACCATCAGGACGCTAATCACGATTGGTTGCGCAGACCTGATCTTAACTTAGGCCAACTTTGAGGCATTTTATAAATTTGCAACATCATATGAGGAAGGGGATGCTCTTAATTCCTCTTTGGATTAAACTAGGAGTAGACTAAACTCTATTATCACTGCGTACTAGCAGTATACGGATAGACAGGGTAAATAATATCAGTTAAATAAACTAAATGGCTCAGAAAGTGACATTTTCTTTTTTTAGCGTAATCGTGCACGATCAAAATATATGTCCCATGCCGCTGTGTATAAAGCCATGAATATAAGGAGTAAATTATTTTCTTGTTCGTTATTGGGTTATGGAATAATAATTTGATAAAATGACTGCATACACATAATGGTTGGTGGTGGGACAACTCACAATAAACTTGTATATATATTGGAGCTTTCTCTTCCTAAACTTATTTTTATATTGTCATAGGAAAATGTTGATGAATTGACTTATAATTTCTGATTGTTATAATATCCAATGCAATCGTCATCACAAAACATATTTTTTCGTAATAAAGTGATCTAATATCAAATACTTTTAATGTTTTGAGTTTTTATTGTTTCCAGAGAAAATAATTCTTCAAAATCAATCGAAAGGATAACTATTAAAACAACGTCTTCTCAAAATGATAAAATACAGAGTTTTTCAAGTTCACAATATATGGAATTTGAATTATATGGAATTTTAGATATATTCATTAAATTCGTTTTGCAAAACACCGTAGTAATACAATATTACATTGTAGTTCTAGTGAAAGACTATATTATAAGATATTAATAGTAACATTGCGAAAATATTGTTATTCGATAATATATATTCAATTATTATTGTTACCTTGTCGATAACTTACTTAGTTATTGAATTTATAATTAATGCCCAGACACGGATTTCAGTCTCGTCTTAATCTTTTGAAAAATCTAATTTTATCGTGTATGGTGAAATTTTAGCATAGCAACTGCTTTTTGAGCGTCGAAAATAACAGCGGATAAACATTTAATTAGTTAGAATCGACATTTTATGGAAATCAGTTCCGAGGTTGTTGATGACAGCCAATAATTGACAGTTTACACGAATAACTTTTATGTCATTGTCGTTTCAAATATCTTGACGAAAGGTTTTCGTCGCTAATCGCTGTAGCTCATTTTTTTGTACAAAACGCATCGCTTGCACGTGTTTCGGCACACTAGAAGGAATTTTTAATTAACCCGACTCGCAGCATGCTAATTTGATTTGAAGTATTTTAATATAACCGAACCCGTGACAGTTTTATAAATTGATTTTTCAATTGATTTATGAATTTCTGTCCGAAGGCATAGATGTATGTGATGTCTAGAATTAACCCCTCCCACCTATCCTATCCTATGAACGGGGCGTATCGAGAGTGATTAGTTAACCGCTAGTCCTGTCCTAGCCCTATCCTTCTATTCTTACTATCTTCAAAAAACTAGAGGTTGAGCAACTGAGTAACAAGCAGTTCTCGTAGAAATACTTCTGTTGTGATAAACTCCATTAGGAGTCCATATGCTCATCATAAAATCATAGAAAACAGCAAAATTTTCGGTTTTAAAATATGTATGATCTGAACTATCCTGAATATTAAATGTGTATATGTCCGGTCAATTTACAATTCTATTAAATTTTAAATAGTACATGTTTTAAACATTAAAATAAAAATATCCAACAAGTTAAGTATGCAAAATCATTATTTCTTTTTGCCAAATGCTGCGGAGTCGGAGTCGTGGAGTTGGACTGCTTTAAATAGATTCGGATTCGAAAAACACTTATAATTTGGAATCATTTTAAAAATTAAATGTACATATGTAAATTCAAATCGTTTAGGTCACAAGAGGCGTATTTGAAGTCGTTTTTTATGCTGAAGTCTTTATTTCTTAAGACTCCACACCCCTGGTTTTTACTAGACATTGCTTATAAATTTACCTCTAGCTAAACATAGAGAATAATTGTGTTCTTAGTATTTACACACTCTTTATTCTGAAAATCACAAAAGTGCCTTTTTCAGGTAACTCTGAGTAATTATTTGTATTTAAACATTGTTTATTTTGCTATGAAGTAAACTTCTTCGCGTCTTTCAATGTGTGAAGTAAAATATAAATGTAAAACGTTGCTCTTGACCGTCACGTGTTCGTGCTATCAAAATTTATGGCCGAATCTCTTCGTGGAATCTAAAATGTTTATTTCTACAACTAAGAAACTAATAAAAAATACGCTTTAATGTATATTTTCCATTAAATCTATTACTAAATTCCATTCCAATGATTTCACGTCATATATTATTACCAACTTAACAAGTAGATACAAAGAAGCATATTTTCAAGGAAGGTAAAAAGCCTTTGTTACGTAAATACCGGGAAAATATCAAATAGGTAAATGTAACCAAGATGCTTTTGTGAGAAAAAAATAGCTATCAATACAATAAAAAATGCTGAGTTGCAAACACATATTAGTAACTTATTTTAATTTTTTTTTTCCATGTCCGCTCCCAATATGGAGCATATGGACTCCTAATGGAGTTTATCTCAACAGAAATGTTTCTACGAGAACTGCTTGTTACTCAGTTGCTCAACCTCTCTTTTTCGAAAAGAGTAGGAATAGAAGGAAAGGGCAAGGACAGGACTAGTGGTTAGCTAATCGCTCTCGATACGCCCCGTTCATAGGATAGGATGGGTGGGAGGGGGGAATTCAAGACATCACATACATCCATGCCTTTGAACAGAAATTTATAAATCGATTGAAAAATCAATTTATAAAACTGCCCATTGCCGCCTGTGTGGTCGAGTGGTCAACATCGTTGGCTACCGCTACAGAGGGCACGGGTTCGAAATATTTATTAATAAAGTTTAAATTATAATGTAAGGTCCAGGCCTACACAAAATGTTTTTTGAATTTTCTTTATTCTAGCCAAAATTATTTTGTACTATAAGGAAAATGTTAATGTTTCCCACTACTACTCGTTGTGTATATGCAGCCAACGTTTTACGGCCGCCTTCCACAGCGCTATCGACAGATAAAAAGGAGTCTGCTTCTCACATTAATTTCCCAAGCAGAGCTACACAAGACTGGAACAGAACCATGTACGAGTGTGTTTGAAAAAAAGAATATATTAATAATAATAAAAGTGTGACCAGCCCAGCCACTTAAAAAGATAAATCACGTGAAGATCTGTATTGGGCCAAGAAAATGAGAAGTAAATTTATTTATTTTCTTGATCGCTATTGCGTTTTGGAAGACGACCGCGAAACAACGGTTGCATACACATAACGGGTGGTGGTAGAGCAATCAAGAACCATCTTGTATATTATATCTTTGTAATAAAACATAAGTGGTTTTAGATGAACTGATGATTATTATTGTTAAATTTGAATCGTTCAAATTATGTACACTCCCACAGATTTTGTCACTAACGACCCGGGTTTCGCCCTTCGGCATCTTCAGGCGTTCAAGTGCACGGATGAACTTGAACTGACGCTTAGTAAATGAGCTCATAGTAAATAAACTCATTTACTAAGCGTCAGTTCAAGTTCATCCGTGCACTTGAACGCCTGAAGACGCCGAAAGGCGAAACCCTGGTCGTTAGTGACAAAATCTTGAACTTATTTATTTATTTATTTATTCAAATTTAATATTGAAATTCCACCAAGCACCTTCAGTCGAAATCTTAAATTATATTATTGTTAATATTGGGTGAGTTCTAGTAAGTTTTATTATCTAAAAAATACTGTTGTCACAAAAATTATCTGTCTGTCACACTACTTAAAATGATATGTTAAGGAAATTAAATTTTGAGCAGAGTCGTTATATGCAAACCTATTGCTGGCGAAATAAAATGTTCAACCTTGCATCTATAAACGTGCAGTTAAGTTGGTAAAAATGTTCAGATAATAATACATCAATTAAATGCAATTTATCGTTAAATGCAATTACGCCTTTTTTATAACCGACATCAAAAAAATCACCGCCCAATTAAACGATAATAATTGTTTCCCTTCTAGAGATCACTATAAATCATTTGTTTCTGCGTCAAAAAAAATACTTCTCGATACCAAATAATGGTTTTATTACTGATAAAAAACAGCTTGTGATGTCATGGTGTCTATTAAAACGACTGACGCATTCTTTCCTCAAACACTTTTATGTAAGAATTCTAAGTATTGTTATTTTCTATATTAATTTATTTGTTGTGTAATCAATACAAATAAATATAATACCTAATTTTTCAGCCGATGCCAACAATGAGATCATAAGTAAACCTATAAATAAAATCAAACCCATCTGAGGGCGAATCCATGCAAGGCAGGAGGGTGGCCTATTCAAGGGAATGGCCACGTGCTACAAATCTTATTTTAGTAATAGTGTGTAAAATGGTTTAAAAAATAATTAAGCAGTTATAAACTAAGTAGGTGCCGCCTGTGTGGTCGAGTGGTCAACGTCGTTGGCTACCGCTACGAAGGTCACAGGTTCCAATCCCAGTACAGGCAGTTTTATTAATTGATTTTTCAATTGATTTATGAATTTCTGTTCAAAGGCATGGATTTATGTGATGTCTTGAATTAACCACTCCCACCCATCCTTTCCTATGAACAGGCGTATCAAAAGCGATTAGATTACCACGAGTCCTGCCCTAGCCCTAACCTTCTATTCATACTCTCTTTGGAAAAAGAGAAGTTGAGCGACTGAGTAACAAACAGTTCTCGTAAAAAAACTTCTGTTGATATACCTCCATTTGTAGGCCATATGCTCAGCATTTGGGAGCAAACATGGATACAAATATATATATGTATCTTCTTACACTCCATATTTATTGCAAAAATTGCTTTTATTCAAAAGTATACACTTTAAATTAAATCGTATCCCTAACCCGTAACATGCTATCCTAAAAAATCACGTTCCCTGCCACAATGGCATCTCAGTTTCAGATGACAGTATTTAAACCTATGTTAGAAGCTATAAAATATTTTTTTAAATGTATACATGCTAGAATACCTAAAATGATAAAAACTTAGTGACAATATTAAGAGAAATATTGAATGATTTAATGGCTCAAGTATTTACGATTGCATCATGGGCATGGAGGTGTTAATAACATATGGACATATCTAGATTTTTTCGATATATTGCAGTGTTACTGAAATATACATTTTTGGTGACAAGAGTTCGTGAAAATAAAGTTTTTTCAGCATTTCTTGTTTCTAATAATGTATGTATGTACATTTTAGTAAAACTTCGTAAAAAATCCTATACAAAAATTAAGATACGCCCATATATTATTAAGTATGCAATAATATTAGTAAAAAAGTACTGATTGTTAAAAAAAATATTTGAAAAAAATGTTCGTTTATCGTAATAAAACCAATAATTGTGCCATCTGTTTGCATTTAAAATTATTTTAAATGCATATTTCATATTATATTACCAGAAATACAGCGACGTAGCCACCACATAGTAGTCATGCAATCCATGAAGGCCTAGCAAAAAGGGCCTCCCAAATATTTATATACTCAATATAACCTTACATGACGTTTGCATTAGGTGCCTTAATTTCTAGCCACGTCACTGCTGGAATATGTCGAAGACGAGCAGAATCATTTTTTACAATTTTGAGGTTCACAAGTCATAAAATAAGCACGTTTAAGAACCACTCATAATCAAAATTAAATTTCTTTTTTAATACATATTATTGAAAAATGAAGTGCAAAGCATTGGCAACTGGGCCGTGTCGGTCTACGATATATTTAATTATTCACGTTTTTAAACATTTTAGACCACACAAGAAAGAGTTTTGAATGTTTATTTCGTTAATTTATGCTGTATTATGGCCGATTTGATACACTTGTTACTTGTGTGCAGGCTCTGTCAAGCTAAGGCCCGCGTCGTGCGTGAACATTAAACAACAAGCGTGCCGTAAATAATTTATTTATAAAATGTGCATGCCGTTCGTAAACTTTTAACAGGCACTTCTGTCAAGAAAACGACGTCGCGTGGTTTCAGATCGGCTCCTTTGAGACCTCAGCCTGTATAGCTCTTTTCATTTGGGCTGGCACTGCGCTTACAATAATGCCAAGAATATCGACACTGGTTCACAAACTATCGTCTGAACAAATCACAATAGACTTTTCGTTAACCAGCAAAAGAATGATATTTTGTCTCCCCTTGAACAATAAGTTTTTTTCTTCTATTAGCTGTATTTTAATATACATATCGATTTTAATATACAGGGAGCGTACAAGACAGCGTCCCGTCACATCAGTGGTTATGGAGAGAAGTTGGAACTGGCTGGGTCACGTGCTGCGGATGCCTCCGGAAAGCCTCAATCCTGCCTGCCTTTTCTTTCGACCGGTGGGATTCCGGCGTCCCGGACGTCCGTCGGGTACTATCCATAGGATGTATTCGGCGGAACTGAGGGATGCTGGTATGTCATGGGAGAAAGCAAAGCAATTGGCGGGAGACAGGGAAACATGTAGGTGCCGTGTGGCGGCCATATGCTCCACATAGGGAGCGAACATGGCCAAAGAAGAAGAAGAATAATTAGCAGTATTTTAATATATCGATTACTTGGGTCGAACGAAACAAAAAGGTTCCAACTGGCGTTTTTATTATTTTGAGTCTTGAACGGTTACTACCTCAAAATATTCCAAGTTTGAATTTGATAAAAATATCATACTAAAATTCGGTCTAATTTGTTTTTATTTGAATTAGTTCCTTTTTTTAGCGGGAAAATTCTCTAAAAGCTATATTTTTGTTATGAAAAAAGAACCAAGAATCCGTTAAAATGATTAACAAGTATTGGAAGAATGGATAACACTTTATCATAACCATATACATTAACAACATTTGCGTACTAAGAAGTTCAAACTTTGAAGCTCAATATTTTCACTCTGCAAATTTTCAGTTGGTTCTCTATTGCTTAGCTCAACCGACCTATTTATTTTCAGTGAAAAACGAAATTAAGCATTTTTTAAATATTGAATTTACGTACGATTGCTTCATATAGCATATAGCGTTGTGGTTAGGTCTGTACCCAAGCGATTAAACGGATTCAAGAGTCGGTAAGATCAATATTATTTATTTTTTAAATTCATATTTGAAATGTTGGATATGAGTTAGTATATCTTTTCTCTTCATGGCACAAAAAAATATCTATTTGATCTCGTGTAAATTATTTTTTAAAAAATACCAATCAATTAGGCTTGTATTGACTGTTATTACGAGGGCTATAAAGTCAGAGTCGGAATTAGGAGTCAGATTTTTTTTAAAACATGTTTAATGATGTGTTTTCAAACCACAATAGTCCATAGCGTTTCTAATGCATGTTAGACCGACTAAATATTATCTGATGGTATACAAATATGTAAGTTAAACGCAAATTAACAAATCGGTTCGGAGTCAATTTTTAATTTAAAACCAGAGTCTGAATCGTTTTGTTTTTATACGACTCCAAAGCCCTAATTATGACAAGAGTTCTGTTAAAAATAATTCAAATCAAGATTAAAATGTTTTCTGAAAAATGTAAGACTTTATTGTAAATAGTAATTTATAAAGTGTCAAAAAGTAAAACTTTGTTTTTTTTATATTTGAATTGATTTTAACTATTGAAACGAAATATTAAAAATTTGAAACATTAAATCACTCTCTCACACAATTTACAAAATATCAGTCAACTTAATACTACATTCAGCTGATAGTTTATACATAATAGTGATACTTTTGACGCCTTCAAGCTTTTTTTGCAACAAAATATATCATGGGCTTCGACTAGTGTCAACGTCTATTAAAGTTGATACAATACAGTTTGACGTGCTTTTTGTTTCCTACTGTGTACTTGATATATTCATTCACGGTTCGTTTGCAATGAATCGATTGGAACCGAATTATTTTTTAAGATGTGATCGTTACTTTTCAAGTATATACAAATTATGAATCAAAATTCAAGGCGAAACGTTTACTGTGAAGGTATACCTACTACCAAATCAGAAAAATTTACAAGTCACTCGCGTCCAAATTCGGACTATAACTGCCATCCACTCTATTACCAAAATATGGACATATTTTTGCTTCTTAAGATTCCTGGTTTGCCATACTGTTAGCATTCAAATAATTAAGAATTATATTGGGAGTTAAAAAAAACAGTTAATAGTACTTTCTGTCGAGGTCAAATTCTTTGTCATATAATTGTAATAATATGATAGTATACATAAGAGCAAGCCAGTGGTTCTATAACAATTTAGTATGACAGTCCTAACTTTGTCTCGACTATCATTTCAATTAAGCGAATTTATTATTATTATTATTATTATTATAAATGAAATAAGTTTAATATTATTGGTATTTCTATAAAAAGAAATTTATTTAATATTTTCGATTGATTTGGCGGTAACTTGGAAGGAAATATGTTTTTTAAATAAAATTTAATTTGATAACTCTGACGTGACAGAGAGCATCATCACGATTGGTGGAATACTAAATGTATCAAATTTAATTTTATGTTAGAAAGATATGTTTTTATTACCATTTTAAAAAGGTGATATTATCATCTAATCACAAGATAAAACTAGCAAAGTATTTTAATTCATACAACTGCATAGTTTTTTAGAAGTCGTATGTACATAATACCAAAAAAGATAGTTTTGTATTATTTTTCTTGTGGAATCTAACGTTTTCATAATTTTGCTTTATTAGAAAGCAAACCATTTCCTTAAAACTTTCATAAATTAAATAAATTGCACGAGCAAAACTTACGTTCTATTTTTATTTGAACAACAATAATTTTCAAAAAGTACTAGGTACTCTCTTTAGAAAAGGAAGTTGAGAAACTGAATAACAAATAGTTCTCGTAGAAAACTTCTGTTAAGATAAATCCATTAGGAAGTCATATGCTCCACATTGGGAGCGGACATGGATAAAAAAATATGTAATTTTAATTAATAGCTGTTTATTTGCTAGCTGAATTTACAACTAAAGGTCTCTGAAACCACGTCCCAGGACCGGAAAGTGTCCCCCACACACGTTGTGTTCGGTTCGTGTCCCAAAGAGCAAGAAAGAAAATAACAATATTGACATCGGTATCGAAAAACAATTGATATTACGGGTTACATGATAACAAAATTTAAACACCATTAATTTAGCTACACATTTTAAAATTCTGCCAGTTTTCATCACAAAAGTGGTAGTGGGAGCGGGTGACAATAAACCATACCGTATCAACATGTAATATTGGAACCCGCTTTTTGGAACTGAACATTGAATGGGAACTCGGTACCCCCTTTCGAGTGACACGACCAATTAAAATTCAGCTTCTTAAATTCAATTAAGACTTAACAATCGATCTGTCTTATTTAACCTGTATTAGATTTGAACGTACTAAATCCGACTAATGATTGATTCAAGCAAAAAATAACAGAGATTAAAAGTGTGTACCAAAATAATTAAGGACAAACATGTTACAGTTACAATGCGATGTCAATCGAAATAAATCAGGCAAACATTGTGAAATCTTATCGCTCCAATAATCCAAGCGAAAGACATTTGAAAATCTAAACTGAGATCTCTTAAATTCGATTATGTAAATTCTTATAATTAAATAAGCCTCAGAATAGTTTTTAACCCAGCTTGATTAGTTAGCTGTACCTGACATTTATTTTTTGGGATATGGTATATTATACAAATATGCACAACAAAGTGAGCGATAAAGAAAAAAAAATACTATTGATAAGGTAATAAAAATTACACAATAAAACGCTAGTTAATATTATATTCGCGAGTATTCCGACAGTTTCTTTCAGCATGAAGTAGTCATATTATATTTGAAGTAAGTGTGTAGTAGAGCATCCAATCTTGGAACCTTTTTGTAACTCCGAGATTTCTGGATTCACTTTTTTTCAATCATTAAACATTCACCATTATCATGGAAAAATTCTTGATTTTAAAAAAAATCGGTCGTCGTTTTTGAAATCAACAAATGTGAGACCCTTTTTTTTAGCTCTTTCGGTATTTTATTTTTTTGTCAGTGTCAAAAATGGGAATACAAAAATAAGTCTGCATGCCAATTTCGCCCAGCAATTTGCGGATTTCTTATAATGCCAATTAAATTGTCATCATTTGTTTTGCATAGTTGACATGATGTCTGCAGGAAATTGGTGAACGTCTTCTTTTTTGTCAACGGGCTTGAATTCTATGACGTACTCTCAATAACGATGTGTCATCTATGACATCTTCTATTACACCGTGTAATTGCGAAATGTTGAAACAATTCCCTGGACGTTTCAACAATAAGTCAATCGATTTTTTTGAGAAAAGATGTCAAAGTGTGCATATTCTTTGGCAGTGCTTTTTTCCCAAGTAAAGCTGTGGAACGGCGTTCCGGCACCTTTTTTTCTTAGGGTAATTTTCAATGTTTCAAATCAATAATTTAAAAAAAATCTTTGAAATTCTTTATTTAAGATACTTACAGTATCCATAGACTTATTCTTTAACCAAAATCAGTGGTCGAATGCTTGATTTAGTCCCCTATTTGTATCACGCAGATTCCATCCACAAAAGTTTTGTCCCCCTGGTTCGACGAATTTGTCGAAGCACTTTAAACACTTTTCTATCCTTTAAAATAAGTTGATCTGTGGACACTCAGAAGAAGACAAAGCTTCCGCGACGGATTTCACAGATTCGAGTCCCAGTACGAACAGCACTCTCTTCAATCGAAGGCATGGATGTTTGTGATATTTTAGAAAAATCCTTCCCTTCTAATCCTACAATAAACGGAGGAAAGCGAGAAGGATTTGTTAGACACTATTCCTGCCCATGCACCATAATTCTATCATAGCCCTCTTCTAAAAAAAAAGAGGTTGAGCAACTGAGAAACATAAATTTCTCATTAAGAATTATTTTGAGTTACTTCCGTTAGAAAGCCATGTGCTTCTAATTGGGAACGGATTTGGATTAGAAAAAACACTTTAGTAAAAAGTTTGAGGTGATTTTTTTTCAAGCACTATTCTTTGGTAATAAAACCAATATTGATTTCATACAGGAAGACTGGATAGTTTTGATGAAATGATACTTGTAGGTTGTTTATAATAAAGACTTTTAATTAATTAATTCATACAGACAGAACGCAATTCAACAACGCAAAAAAAACCGTTCAATCTAGTCGATATACGTCTCTTTTTTGTTGAAATAAATGGTTATGTTTTGTATTATTTTTATTCACCCAAGCAAATCGTGTTGTTACTAATGTAATAAAAATTATATGATCAGAAGTAGATATCGATGAAAAATGATTCCATGTTTTCAATTTAATAAAAAAAAAACATTGTATCGGCTTACCTGTAACGTCATATCCGTTATATTATCTTAAACGCGAATAATTATTACATTAGGGTCACAGACCTGGAGGCACTGGGCATGACAAATGACGCCTATCCATATTAGAGGAAATGCAAAAAAATATTACAAGACGCAATGGACTGAATTTATTGTTAATTCTAATCACTGAAAATTAGCTTAGAAGATTAGCACCGTCATTGAAATGATATTTAATTCAAGGGTGGGGAACTTTTTCATTTCTAAAATCCACATTCATTTATCTGATTCAACGTAAGCCCGCAGTAAAGAAAACGTTGACACCCCCCTGGTTTTTTTTACTGTCGAAAATATAATATGTTGATTAAGCTCTTTTTCCAAATGCTTGCGTATAATTTTTTGATCAGACTGAATATTTTGATCAAGTCATAAGGACGCATCATAGTAGCCAATAGGCCGCAGGTTCCTCTCCACTGTGCTAAGTATTTGTTTTTTAATTTTTATCAGTTATAAGAATCACTTTTAAGGTGTTTACTGTCAATACTTGGTGGAATGGCATTATAATAAAAATAATTAATCATTTTTAGTTAAATAAACTGTTTCGTTGTATTTCTTATCAGTTGACAATACTCACCATGAGCGAAACCGGTCCTGATGTTTTATTATTTTTAGTTATAAGAATGTTTGTAAATAAGTCAGTTAAAAAATTGTCTTATGTATAGATGTATCTTTAAACAGCTGCACTGACTCGTCAGGGGGGTGGGACATTTGATGCTTTCCATAATTTTATGTTATCACAAAAATTCTCCGTACAACTATAGTTTTAGTAAGCTTTACGCTAAAATCTAACCATATCAATAACTTAATATTATATATTTATGGTTTACGATACTATTTAAATAAGGGTGAGATGTATACCTTATTATATAAAACAATCCTCGCAAACTAAAACATTACAGTCAAGGGTGGGCTCGAGGGGGCTCGAAGGGGCTCGCGCGAACCCCTTGTTAGATTTTACTACGGCCGGCGAACCCCTTGTTAATATTTAAGAGAAAACAATTTTCTCAGATCAAATCAGTACATAACTGTAATTTCTGACATATATATTATCTACGTCAACTTCAATATACACAGTAGTACATTTTTAGCCATTTACATCAGTGGTTTTCATCCTTCGTGTTACTGCGCCTCCCTTTGAAGAAAAAAATATCTTCGCGCTTCCCCATCCTTTATTTCATACAGTAATAAAGACATGTTTTAAAGAGTAAAGTAAGTTTTTGGACTCTTGACGCCTCCAGGTTGGAAATCGCTGATTTACATTGATAAGTTTATGGTAAACTGCATATTATAAGTGTATTAAGTAACAATCGTTTGCTTATTTAAGTATTGCATATAATTGCATAGGAGTGATAAATTGCTTTGAGATTAAGCGAGCCCCTCGTTAACGTATTGGCAGCCCACCGCTGATTACAGTTCTTGGCGTCTAAACATTATTTTTTGTACATAAATCATTGTACATTTGTATCTATTTCACGTCACATTACCTGCTGGAAATAAATACTAAAACTTATTTGAGTTTATAATAATTAAATGCATTACATTTTGCAATTTACGCAGTGGCCTTTATTTGCGCAATTTTATATTTAAAAATAACACAGCAAAGTTACGCTACGTAATTTAATTTAGAACTTTATTGGTTCGTATCACTTTTCTTTGTGACATTTAATTAATTCAGTTTGATAGTAAAGTGTGGCGACAAACAACCTTTACTTTTAATTATCTAGATAATATTTCTTATCAGTTCGAATGGTAGAGCAATATCTACAAATGATATAATTATTATTTAGATACAGATCTTTACAATTACGAATGTGGCATGTTTATGCAATAAGTGAATTTATTGAATTTATTGCGAATTAATGCATGTAATTATTTTATTAAAATGTCACTACGAGTTCGTATTATATTTAATAGAAAATTAAATAATTTCTATTAAAAAAAGCTACAAACGTACTTAATTACGGCGGAAAAGCTATTACTACAAAATAAGAGCATATTTTCGATTACATAGTGCAGGACTTCCCAAACTATATTCCGCGGAACCTGGATATGTGTTTCGCAAAAATTTGGAATGCTATTATACGATGTAATACGTACAAGTATCTTTTCCTTCATATCGAAATGCTAGAGTGACAGTCAATCTCCAGACGTCAATTATTTAGGTGCAAGCGGATATTTTGATTCATTAATAGATTTATTTACTCAAGTTTTTTGTGTATTATATTTTTTAAAACAATTACTTAATAGGTAACTGAAATATTTTCATTTTTTTTACTATGTCTGCTCCCAATAAGGAGCATATGTACTCCTAATGGAGTTTATCTCAACATAAGTGTTTCTACGAGAACTGCTTGTTACTCAGCTGCTCAACCTCTCTTTCTAGTGGTTAGCTAATCGCTCTCAATACGCCCCTATCATAGTATAGGATGGATTGGAGGGGGAATTCAAAACATCACATACATTCATGCTTTTGAATAGAAATTCATAAATCGATTAAAAAATCAATTTATAAAACTGTCCGTACTGGGATGAATTACCCGATCTAAAACATAAACTAAATGTTCCATTAAAATTTTCGGATTTGGAAAGTGTTCTTTGTAGAAAAATTTTGACAAACCCTGATATAGTCTATCAATATTTTTTTAATATGACACTATTACTATAAGCATTACTTGACTTAATAAAGATATCGTAAAAATGGCAAAATCGTTAAGAGTAGTACTAGTTGAAGCATTGTGTATCTCTTCTTAGCCAGTATATATAGCTGAGTAAATTTACGTTTAAAGCATAGTTCTGACGATGGCGAAAGCCGAAATAGCTATCAACCTTTAACTTTTTTTAAAAAAACTGTAGAACTGAAATACCTTGATATTTTACCCTATTAAAATGGATTTCTACCAAGTAAATGCCAAATCAATAAATTAACTAGTTGAAAATATTCACATTCATTCAGATCGCTCAGACATAAAAAAATATGTAAACTTGGTTTGAAAGTTTTGCCAGAAGTATATTTATTTACTTGTATTTACTATTTTATTATTAAGTTAAGATTAAGGAAACTAAATACAATTATTAGATAACATGCAATTGACTGACAGTACTGGATTTCTTGAGCACTTTTCTTTACTTGCTTTTGAATCACCGTCAGCTTGATTATTAATAATTTAACTTCTCATATAATAAAACTTTCGTGTAGGCAAGGAAGATAGTTTCAAAAAATCGCTTGTAAAACAATATTGTCTCCGCATTACGTTTTATTTTATATCAACGCAGGTGTGTGTGGGATGCTCTTTTGTTTCGTACGGAAATATCTTTTATTTGAAAATTATGTATTGATAACGGGTTTTTCAATTTACTGTAAAAATTTGAAGCGTTTGCTCTGTTAGAGAGACAATACTAATAATTCCATTGCAAAAGACGAACGCATAGAAACACTTCTGTGACATTTATAAATCTTTATTTTGTCACTGTTCTGGCAGAAGTTAGTAAGTAATAAAATTATATTTCTGATAACAATTGCCTATAAAAAAATGCTTTTTTTGACAAACTGGTATAATCATTGCGCCAACGGACCAAGAATTTATATTGAAGAATCTCTAAGTGTACTTAACTCATTCCTATCACTGTTGTTATTTATCAACTCTGCCAGAGTGTAAGAATGTTTCTTAATTTCGTTTTCCACTGTTTAGTGTGCAGTTTATCGGTATTTAACCTGAGAAAGAATACTTATACGCTCCGATGCAGTAATAATTCTGTTTTTCTATTTTAATTTTTACTTTATCAAAACATCTTTATTACTATTTCATAAAGATGATCACACGCATTGATAATCAGCTTTATTTATTGATAAAAATATGATGTACAGTAAAAAATACTTCATTTAATTTTAAATACTGGTTGTTGGTAAATCTAAGTACCGAATCATGCATTTGCAATAATATACATAATTGCCCAAATCGTTTCGTTATACGGAAGTAGTTATCGACTAGAAATATAAAAAGTAAATTTACTAAACACTTTTTAAGATTAAATAAATATCTCGTGATATAAATTGGTTTATACTATATCACAGTGATGGCGAACCTACGGCACGCGTGCCCAAGGTGGCGCATTTGAGAATTTGAGAAAGAGCGAACGATTTCCAAGATCAAAAATGTTGATAAAATAATCCGTGAATAATTTATTTATTCCGTTTTATCAATTTTCAAATGTTTTCCAAGATAAACGACAATCGTTAAAAAAAACATTTTTTCTTTTTTTTTATAAAAAAAAAATACTGCTTTTGCACGCCACACAATCGAGAAATAATATTTGTGAATTTTTGGCACGCGAACCCAAAAAGGTTCACCATGCCTGCTATATATCACTAACATAATAAAAAAATATATTCGACATAAAAACATGTAAAAGTCAGGCAGCATGAATTCGCGAAGAAATACTTTTTATAAATAGTTTTTTCAATATATCAATAGAATATTTTAAAATAATGAATGTCTGTTATAATTGAATTCTCAAACATTGAAAAGGAAACGGAGTAATAACTATTATCTCACAAGTTAGAAATGAAAAGGTTCCCCACACCTGGTATAATGTTTGAAATGTTTGCCCTTTCATGATAATACAAACATTTCTCGCCGTTGGCAACATTGTGTTATTATAATTGATTATGTTAAAAGTACAGCAGCATAGTTTGAAAGATTGAAAAAATGGCTCACTACGTAACACTTCGGCTATCGAAATCTTCCTTTTTTTTAATTAACTTGCTTTTAAAAGTAAGCAATCGCAATCAGGCCGTGCAGCCGGCAATTCGTACGCATAGGATGCAATTTTTCACTGTAATTGCATTGTCGGAGATAAATAAATAAACGTGAACTTCTTAATTAGTGATAAGAAAACTGCAACAAGATTGTGCAAACACTAATTATTTTTATTATTATTAAGCTCTTCAAAAAAACAGAAAGTTTCATTTTTGTATTTTAAATGTGTGGTCGATTGGTTAACGACGTTGGCTACCGCTACGAATGTCACGGGCTCGAATCCGAATACGAGCTGTTTTATAAATTGATTTTTCAATCGATTTATGAATTTCTGTTCAAAGGCAAAGATGTATGTGATGTCTTGAATTCCCCCCTCCCACTTATCCTATCCTATGAACGGGGCGTATCGAGAGCGATTAGCTAACCACTTGTCCTGTTCTAGCTCTTTCCTTCTATTCCTACTCTCTTTGGAAAAAGAAAGGTTGAGCAACTGAGTAACAAGCAGTTCTCGTAGAAACACTTATCTTGAGATAAACTCTATTAGGAGTCCATATGCTCCACATTGGGAGCGGACATGGTAAAAAAAAATCAAAGCCACTTTTGCATCATTAACGTCAGAACTAAAATATATTTTAGCTTAATTTAACTGAGCTTTGTCTACTGGCTTGAAATTGATACAGCATACATTTTTTATCTACTCTAACTACCGTAACCTATATTGAATAATAAAATATTAAATTGCTTGTTAGTCCAGGAAATAAGACATAGCAAGCAGTATTATTAAATAATCGTCAAAGCAAAATATTGTCTTGTGGTTTGTAACGTTTCTTTTTGCTTAATTTATATGACGAAAAAGCCTTTTCCCTATACATATGTACAACTGAAGCAATATAAGGTTTGCTTCCATTTTTCTATTCCATACTACGTTTGTGTACGTTCTTGTAATATTTTTTAAATCGAATGTCCGTATATTTGAACAAATACTCATAAAATTGGTTATGAGTATCTTAATGTCGTTCGGTTTAACCCCCAGAGATGACAGCTTTTTTTCGATAAAAAAAATATTTTTTAAGCCATGCTGAAATCACGGATAACTTTTATTCCTAACAAAAATTGAAAAAAAAAAACGCGTCGTTGTATTGAAACCCTGCATGACTATATGGTCATGCTCATCTTTTTATAACAGTGTAATATTGTGTACGAACAGTAGTAAGGACGAGTGTGACCGTATGGGCAGGCATATTCAGGGTTGAAATATAGCTAAACGTGATTTTTTTTTAAATATTTACAATTTGACCTCTTTGGATCAATATAATTTCAATACAAATATATGACCAAAAGAACTGTAAATAATTTGACGTTTTGATAAAAAAAATAACTAACAGTTTCAAAAAGTCCATTAAAAAAAAGGAAATTCAAAAAATCGCATGTGTTTTTGGTGGCCGTTTTTGTCCCCTCGGCTGATGATTAACTGAAGTATGTACCCTTCTTAACCAAGTATGAGTGAAAGCAGTGATATTCAGGTAGAAAAATAATGAATAGTGGGATCAATACACAACGGTGTTTACTGTGACCATATGGTCACGTTCGTCTTTGGAGGGTTAACCCTCCATTTTTTTTTTTATGTAATTTCGTAAAGACTTTTATAAGTAACAAGGTTATCATTTTGAATAAATTCTAAAAACATCGCATTGTCTTCCTCAATTGACGAAAGACGCAGTACCAAGTGTATTAAAAATCTATATATTGCATACACTAAAAAACTAACAGCAATTGCCTTCAGTATAAATTCTCAAGATGTATTCATTATTTATAATCAATGTATCTAAATAATTAAAGATAAATATTCCATTTAACAACTGTGAAACGGAAATGACATCAGCTCAAAGGCAACATCGATTTGTTTTTAAAATATGAATTGCCATTTTAAATTGGTTTACACGTACAAACACGAGTCCATTTAGCGCAATCAATGTTCAATGATTTTTTTATACGACTGACGTCTGTTTCCTGCAAATTATTACAGGAAGCGAGTAAGTACGAATCTTTTGCAAAGATCTTTGATAGGAACGAAAAAATACAGATTCTTTCTAGATACCCTAGACCCGACAATATTTTTGTTTACAAAATTTGAAAGTTACAAATAACTTCTGTATAGATCTCGCGAATAGAAAACTTTATTTCGATAGTTAATGGAAATTTTCAAAGTTTTCTCCTAGTTTTAAAAATAAGCCGGAATACCAGTTTTTGAAAATAGTTATTATTTAACTAGTTCTGCATCTAATTAACGATTTTGTGTGGTCAGAGCTGTAGACTTAACTTAAACATGGATATTTTAGTAAGGCTCAAAAGATACATTATTCAGTAAGTCCTTCACATTTTTTCTGCTATAGAGATCATTCAAGCTCTCAGTAACTCGTACATACAACACTACAGGCACTTTCTCTCTGTAAAGTTATAATTATTAATTGCGTTGTCAGTTATATTCAATTAAAATTAACGAGACCTGATTTACAATAAGATATCGACTAATCTGTTGCATGGAGTCGATAATCTCAGCAATATATCACGATATTTTGTAATACATAAACGATTGTTTCGACGGCTTCTAGTCTTATTAAGACATTTTGCGAATTGATAAAAGTGCATCGTTAAAAATGCAAATTGCTCATGCACAGCACATACAATTTATTTACTCGCAATACAACAGTATGTCATAAATAAATAATTATAATTGCAAGCAAATAGCAGTAGCGTACTAGTTATAGAGTCAAAAAATCTATGTTTCCTGACGGTATCCATAAACCAGTTTAGGCAACACATTAAATAATGTATCTTTTTGTACAGTTATGCGAAAGGGGATACTTTAAATGACACTAGTGGTACACAATGTTCCTTCTAAGCTGCGCGCGTGCGCGGCCGCGCAGCAGTTGGGAAGACCCCGCGCACTCATTCCGGATTATCGTTCACTACAAGACAGTTGTTGAAATAAAAATATGCAATCCTTCGAACCACCAAGTAAAAACGTGATTGTACTTAAAACCCCAAGATTATTTTTTAACACTTTACTAGTTGGCTCACTTCACCTCTTATGGGCCTAATTATTATATATTTTTATTTGTTGTTGAGAATTTTTATTAAATTTTACTAATACTGTTGAACTTTTTTTTACAATTTAGCAATCAAAAAAATTAGAAATTGTTGAAAAATGTACTTTTCTATTAGTAGCACTTTATAAATTTAGCATTGGAAATGTTGCACTTGGCTTAAAATTGGTTAAATTTTATTCTTATTCGAATAATAACCAGAGAGTTCTTTTAGCCTATGTCCAATTACTAGCTCAAAATAAAATCCTTATTTTACTTTCCCACCCTAAAGTTTCATACTTAATTAAAAATAAAATACTTTTTGTAATAACTCCACATTTTTTAGAAAAAAATATTAGGACCGATTATGCTTAGCATTTCATCATCTTCGACCAATACGTGCTTGTGATGAGTAAACCGGTCTTAATCATATTTAAAAAAAAATGTAACAGTATAATGTAAATGAGTTCTACAAGGTTCTAAGTGTCGACTTTTGGCCAACTAAAGTAATAATTAGGCAGTCTTAAGCGTAGCATTATCTACATGCTGTTTTAATATAAAGTCAAAATTTTGAATAGTTCTATGTGCGCGTCGCAAGATATGTGCGGCTTCAACTTAAACTCCCGAAGATGCCGAAAGACGAAACCTAGGTCGTTAGTGACAAAACTTTTCGATATACTTATTTTATTATAGACAATTTTTAATATTTATTCTAGACAATAAATACACGAAGAATTTAAAATTACTGAATGGTATAAATCAGCCATACTCAACCTGCGGCCCAGTAAGCTCTAAGCCGTGAGCTAAAAAAAAGGACTTTTGGAGATATCTGGGGAAAAAGTATACCAAATCGAGGATTTCCAATTCCTTGGTGAGCTAAAAAAAAAAGGAGTATACCATAAATATGTTGCGGCCCATCGCTACCGTAGAGAATCAAAAATTGGAATGCTGCCCGGAGGAAAAAAAGGTTGAGTATGGCTGGTATAAATTGTATGTTTGAATATTATTTCATGAAATATAACCGCCCCTGCACATACAAGGGGTGCATTGATCCAATGCCACATTAAACGGCCGCCACTGGGTCAAGCCCAGGGTCGAACTATACCGATAAAAAAATTATATTACCTAGTCATTTTCTGCAATACTCTGTTTTCAAACGCCACTGATGACTGGCTACACAGACACAAGGTCTAAATGTTATAATATATCGATGTCAGGTAGTAGGGCAGCGATTAATAATTTTATCCTCGCATTATAATTAAAATTATTTTAACACGGACTCACTTGGCGCTCGGTGATTGTTAATTATGATTTAACCTGCAAGATAAATACGTGTAAAATACATAAACATACCCGGCCATATTCAGTGTTTTTTTCTGTACAGTGTTAACTAATAACACACACTCGTATAATATATACTTTTGAAAATGTGTTTTTTGTCCGATAAAACTTTTTCATCTGACAACAACAAAATGTGATGATAAACAATTATTACATTCACGTGAACTATTTATTATCTAATAACTTTTTCTTCTTCATAAATTATATTTAGTTTAAGATTTCGACTGAGGGTGCTTGGTGGAATTTCAGTATTAAATTTGAATCGTTCAAATTATGTACATTCACACAGATTTTGTCACTTACGACCCGGGTTTCGCTTTTCGGCATCTTCAGGCGTTCAAGTGCACGGATGAACTTGAACGCCTGAAGATGCCGAAAGGTGAAACCCGGGTCGTTAGTGACAAAATCTGTGTGAATGTACATAATTTGCACGATTCAAATTTAATTATATTTAGTATTTTTACGTCTGCTCCCAATATGGACAATACGGATTCGTACTGGATTTTTAATTAGGAGAAGCTTTTCTAAACGATCTGCTTGATACCCAGTGGCCCAAATTTTTTCTCTGAAGAGAGTGGGATAAAGTATATGAGTACGACAGGCCTAATGGTGAGCTAATCGCTCTCTCTACGTCACATATTTGGGATGGATAAGTGAGTGGTTTAAAAATCACAAACATCTGTGAATTTTGAATTAAAAAAAATAATTGATTAAATAATAAAGCTCCTCTTGAGCACCGCTGCGATCGAAACAAATAACGTTGACCACACGACTGCGGACCCCGACAATGAATTTACTTGGTAACATTATTAACCTTTTAACTGCCATAAGCGTGTTAAGGCGCACAATTTTCCGTAGACGGGACGCCAGTCATACAAATAATGCGTATTTAGACGCTCCGCTTAAAAATGGATTTTGCTAACCTAAATCCATTATTTTAAACATATAATATGTTTAACACACGAAAACATTAGCGCACTCTTCATTTATTTGATAAGTTTTTGTAAATAAACTTTAATACATTTTCAATAACGATATATTTAGAAGGTTTTATTTTTGAAATAAAATTCGTGGCGTGCTAGGTACCGCAATACGTACACCTTGCGGCAGTTAAAAATTTAACTAATTAATTGAATTTAATATAAGCTCAGTTACGCCTAAATCATTAACATTAACCACTCTAAAGCTAACGACCCACCGGTGTGTCGCATACCTACTAACCACACACGCTACCCACCAGTGTTTTGTCATTATTACAACGTCAAAAAATATTTTTTAGAGTTTGCATCATTGAAAAAGGGTCCAACATCTCTTAAGGACTCACAAAATGAATATTAAGTTTTCTTTTATTAGTTTTTAGAAAATTGCTAGCTTACAGGACAAAAAAGTTATTTTTTTCTAGCTGTTAACGGGTTAATAATGTTATTTTGCCTATAGAAGTATAATATGTATACTTATATATATATAATTATGACTTTAACACTATCAAATATACCATATTTAAAACCATGTGAATTTTAAAAAATGTTGTCAACTTAAGCAATCTTTTAAATAACTGTCAAACGATACGACGAAGTGATAAAAGTTTATCAAAAGAAAGAATTTCTAGACCGGTAACGAAAAAAATGACTTCGATTAAATTCGCCAAAGAAATATTAATCGTATGACAAATTGATAATTAAAAACGTTGTACCTCGAAATCGTGATTACATTTCAATGACTCATAATAATTTTTTTCTACACACCCAATATCCAGAAAAAATCCTGTATTAAGTTACATGCCGTGGATCAGGTCTTCATATATATTTTTTGTTACATTACATTACAGTAGCTAAGTGCTATACTTTTTTTGCACATTTTTTTAGCCGGATATTTGTTCATCTGCGTGGTTTTTTGCAATAACATTTTATCATCAACAGGAATTGTTTATTGACATCGTATTTCCTTTTAAGTATTTTTAATAATACGAAGTGATAAGGAAAAAAAACATCAACCTATTGCCTGTATTTTTTCTAGCAATTATTATCATTCTGTATAAATTTAAGTATAACATTTTTTATAATTTACTGATCGGAACAGAAGTTTTAATATTTTCTATACATCGCGCAATTCTTCGTAGATTTCACTGACATTCCCTGTGCAGTAAGTAGATGTATAGATACATCAGTAATTAAATAACAAAAAATATCCCATAATTTAAATAAAAACAATAAATAGTAATATCTTGGATATACCCAAACGTCAAAGCTTGGGATAGGGTTCATTAGATCCATAAAGTAAAGGAAGTATTCAAACAAATACTTATATCAAATTTATGGCTTCCTTTTTATTTTTCAATCGCTTTGTATTAATAGCAAATATTTTATGTTTCGTTGATTAACAATTTTATGACCTTAACACGTAAAAATAATCATACATTTCTCAAAATATAATAATCAATGGTCGATAAATAAAATGAACGTTACTTTAGTAAAATATAACCGGCCAATTTATTTCTCACCAGGCTTGCAACCGAGTATTCAACGCTCATGGAGTTTATCATTTTCGGTTGCCGTGTCCGCGGGCTTGAATCATGAACGAACAATTCCATACATTTATTTTTCAACATATTTATTATATTCCGCAAAAACTATTTGTATTAATATTTTTGATGGATTCGGCGGTATATTGTGGACGTTCATTATTAATATAAAATTTAATTTGACAGGCGGCTCACCATTGTTGAATTGTTTTCCTTTGGGATTTACCGTCGCTAATATAAGACATTAATATGTGATAGATCAGATAGGTACATTTATTTAATGTGTAATGCAGGGATGGCGAAACTATGGCACGCGTGTCCGATGTGGCACGTTTGAGAATTTAGATCAAAAAATTTTACTTTTAATTAAAAAAAAAAAATTGATTAAATAATCATTGAATTATTAGTTTATTCCGTTTTATTCATTTTCAAATGTTGTTTTAATTGTAATTTTTAAGCTTGTAAATAAAATTCAGAAATAAAAATCATTTTTTTTACCACTTGGGCACGCCACACAATCGAGAAATAATATTTAAAAAAAATTGGCTCGCGGACCCAAAAAGGTTCACCATCCCTGGTGTAAGGTAATTTAAAGTGACATTAACATAAAAAATAAAGAACAAGTAAGATGTGTAAAAAGTAGTAATTTTGAAGTGTTTAAAGAGCTTACAGAATCTGTAAATGATGTCATAGAAAAGATCGCAATTTTGATAAAAATATTTTTTTTTAGATACTCGATCTAATTAATAATAAATGGATAAGAATGAACTGCGTAGATTTTTTGTAAGCTAACAGAATCATTAATAGGAATGAAACGTTATTAAATAACATTATAAACAAAACAGATTGTTGAACTTATTTCTTTTTGACTTAACAGTCTCTCAAATTAGTAAGTAATCTATAACTATTAAAGTTTGTACTTTACCCCTTCCTTGCGTTCATTAAAAAAGGACAAAGCCACGACCTTCATTTTTTAATTATAACTCAAGAATTGGAATATTTTTTTATTTATTCGTAAGTCTAGCAATGTTCTGTCTGGTGATGCTTTTTAAGGAGGTCAAAAACAATTAGTAACGCAACAATTGTAGTAATAAAGTTACTAAATTTATTTTGATACATTTGGATTCCATATTGTCATACAAGGTGCGAACTTTTTTGTGTTATTTACTAACCACGTTGAACGTTTTAACTGTCAATTCTCGGTGGAAAGTCATTATGGATATTAAAATAATACGTACATAATTAGAAATAATGTTTAATTTTTTAAATATATTTGTATGTTTACTGTTACGTTTATCCATCATCTGGAATAACGATATTGTTTTCACAAGATCATGTCATCCTTAAATATCATCCAAACATTTCTTTGATTTTATCCGTTATGATTTGTAAGAATTGATATTCTTTTGACAGTTTTCAAATCCATCATTCAATCTTGATTTGTTGATAAGAAAATATATTTTACAATAATACTATCTGTAAGGAATTTTAATTACTCGTACTTTTTCTTCAACAAGAAAGACAGCATTACTAGGGATCGAAAACCGGTATTACCAAAACCGGGATCTCGGTATTTATAGTGTTTTGAAAATACAAAAAAACGATATTTCGGTAGTAAATATTAACCAAAACCGAATTTTGAATGTAAATAAATCATATATTTTAATAAAATTGTTCGCAATGAATTGAATTATTTTACGACTGCCAAAAGTTGTATCACTATTACAGGTACTAGAACTGATGACCATTTTTTATGGTTTATTGTTATTTTAAGAGACCGTTGTTTATGAAATCATCTGTTATTAATTATCAATATTTTTTAATTACCGTATTTTACATGAAGTATCAAAATACCGATTTCGTTTTATTCGCCCGATATTTATATCCCAATCGCTCGTATTTTTAGTTTGCTTAATATAAAATACTCAAATACTAGTAATGTTGTTTTCTTCCGGTATCGTAATCTCTAAGCATAACCTTTACACATTATTTCACCATATCCAAAAATATTTTTTAACGAAGTCTTAATAATTATTTTTTAATAATATCTACATTAATTAATCACAGTTCAATTTACTTATTTCATTTATCTGAAATATCTAATTTATGAATCAGTTCTCGTGACGTCACTTTGTCTCATTTTACATGAATATAATAAAAACTACATTTATCGATCACAACAATACAGGCTCAAATCATGGAAAGGTCAAAATCAAATATTGGTTTTTTTTTAATAAACAATTAAGATTATAAACATCAGATCAATTTTCGAGTTTCGATACATTGGTTGACTGATGAAATGATTTTTCAATAAAAATATTTATTTTTCTTTTCAAATAAAAAAATAAATAAACATATATTTTTTGAATGTATTATAATACTATTATCGTAAGATACCAGAAATGTTAATTAAAAAAAACTTATTTTGAAATAATCGAATTTTTTAAATAGTATAAATAAAACTGTCAATCGTAAAAGTAGTCAATAAGACCAAATAGACAAAAAAAAATACAGATCAAAAACGTTTAGTCGTCTAATCGTCTTTGGGTAGCTGTATAAATTAGAAATTTGCGATCTGAAAAAAAAATACATATTTTTGGGTTTCTGCTAGTAAATAACTGCTAACGAAATTATTTTAGTTCGTATTTCTTCTTTAAATATCGAAATAAATAAATGAAATATGAGAGAGTTTGTTTTTAAACGATATAACGTATGTAAATCTATCGATCTGCATTAGTAACTTAAAACACATTAACTTAACGTTTTCTGGTAGTAAGCCGACAATAGTGAAAAGAATACTTAATAATTTTATTGGTTGTGCATAAACTATATTATAGTTTAATCGCTTTAGTCCAGGATTTAAAAAACAGTAATATTTTAGTTTGTAAAGAAATTAAAACTTAAAATTCCGTGTAAGACATAAATATATCAACAATTAGAAGTTACACATGTTTGTCAACAGAATGCACTGTGTCCTACAAATACTTGTTTATTTTAAAACATCAAGCAGTTCGCCACCATTTCCTTTGTTTATTTTTGAATATATTATGTTGTTTTCTTAAAGTTTTGTTATCGAATTCGCAAAAGTTTTTCAGCCAAGAGCTGATTTGCACTCAGTTTGGTCAATAGATCTTCGCCAAAATAACGCTTGCAAATTATGCATATTTTTTTCTTAAAAATTTCTGCCGGTCATAACGTTGCAGTCAATGTAGAGTGCTATAGATCCATGATTACTGACATTTTCGTGCACTAATAAGATTACATTAACGTGGAAGAGCTGTTTTTCAACAACGCGTGTCCGTGGAAAAAGTGTTGCCAATTCGAAAATATAAAACAAAAACAATATTTTCACGACATCCACGGGATTACACCCATTTTCTTATTTAAAAAAAAAACTTATCGAAAAAATAGCTTTAGTTTAACATGACATATATGGTTGACAGTTTGCAAAAAAGTAAATATTCTATTTTTAAAAAAACCTGTATTTATTTTTTTGCGTTGACCCTTAATATTTTATAATACGGTGAAAAAATTATCGATCAAGAAGCACTTGTTAAGAGGAGCAACATCCTGCAACCAACCTGTAACAAATTAAAGCATGTTAATGGCGGAGCCGTGCACCCTATAAATAACTCTACAGCACGATTAAAATTAATAATAAATATTCAAAAGCGTTGAGTTATTGCAACCAACGCACTTTAGCGGTAAACGCATACGTGATAGCATTTCCGAAAAACAAACTGTTTTAAATTTAATACATAAACAGTTAAATACACAATATATTATAATCTAAAGTTTGTTTGGCAATGTTTATTAGATATATTATATTTGCACTGTCTTATCAATATGGTACCAGATATAATCCAGGCCTCCCAACCGATTTTGCGATTCATTAACCCCGGGAATGTTTTAGTACTAGTCCCGGGATTTCATGATTTACTTTATTAACTGAAAAATCCGTTTAATCCGTTATTTTACCCTGGAGTCACTGGCAGTCGTAACTTTTTGAAAGGATAGAGGTAAAAAAAAATCTTTCACGCTTTAAGGTAATTGTACAATCTCTAAATTCGTACCTTTTCTGAGGAACAATCTAAATATAAAAATAAAAAAGTCACACTTTTGAATTTCTGTGGAAACCGTCAATTTGCTACATTTTTGAATTCATCGAGGTGAAAAAAGTGGTTCTAGTTGAAAATTGTTATAGAATCTCTCAATTTCTGATTTTTTCCCAATGATCAATCCTGGGATCCCGAAAGTTCACATCCCGAAATTGAACCTTTTGGCATCTTCACCTTTCATCCGGAAATTTCACTTTTCGGCATCTTCAAGCGTTCAAGTTTGCGGATGAGTTTAAGCCGACGTTAGTGACAAAACTTGTGTGAAAGTTGTGTAAACAATTCAAATTAAAAACTTTTTATTTTTATAAATTACATAATTCTTCAGAAAATAAATATTCTGTAAGATTTACCTTATTTAAGTAAAAATACACTTATTTAGCAGAAGCATAAAAACTTACATTTATTTTTGTGCATGTTAACAGTTTTAAGGATTGTAATTGTTAAAATACTTGAAATACAAGCACGCCAAGTGTCTTCTGGAAGAATGATAATCCTGGTTTACAACCAAACGGCATGCGATTGTAGAGAGATCGTCAATCAATAATCCAAGCATGACCAGGACCGTATTGGGAAATATTTTAAATCATAATAGACCTCCGCTGACCCTAGGAAAATAATTAAAAACTGTTATTATCATCAGGGACCCCATTCTTCCTTCGTTCAAGTAATAAGCCCAGTGTTGATTATTCTTTCTCTTAACGAACGGTACGTGAAAATATTCCTCCTGCTCCCTTAATTTCTTCATTCCTCATTCTCCATTCCTTAATTTTTATAAAATTCAAAAAAAAAAACAAATAACTATCTGGCCTGGTGATGCTTCTCAACTAAGCACGGGTCACACTAAACTTAGTTTCACAACCATTAGTGCTAGTCCCGCATGCGTATACTTATTTTAAACGGCCTGAAGTACTCAACACAATCACGTTTTGAGTATACAGACCGTAAAACACAATCACACGTTTCAGACTATCCAAAATATGTGTATGCCTTACTAAATATATATTTTTTAATTTCATAATTAATATTCAGCCATTTTTTTGTTAGTGGTAGTTATATGGATAATTAAAACATATCACCATTAAATTTCAGAGTAATTTAAATTTCTCTAACCAATAGGCATTATTTTTGTACAGGAAACATTTTTACTGCAACATCGATCATTAACATTTCGTCATACTGCATAATACGTCATACATTAAGTAATAATCCTTTGTATTTATAATGTTAAAAATTTAATTTCTGTTTATGTATTTATTTATTCATAAATGCGTATCTGGACATTTTGAATATTGTGGAAGGCCTTCCGAGTAACAAACGCTGTGCAAATAAATCAACAGGTCGAATATGTAACCTCAATACGTCACAAGAACCTTACATTGAAAATACACAATTTTTTACCACATAATATTATACTTCTCAAGCCATCTCCGTTCTCAAGATGAAACATATGGACTCCCAACGAACCGTTTTAAAATATGTATTGCGCTTACCGGTTTTTAATCTGTCGCTCAACCCCCTCCCCTGTTTTGAAGGAAGATAAAGTAATAACTATAACTGCTTGGTTAATATTTTATTAATTAATATGATAGTGAATCGGGAAGTATTTAGATTATAGATTAATGTTTTTACGTGTTATAGTGAATCCTGAAATACAGGGATCGGTATAAAAATGATCCCGGGATTACGGGGTCCCCAGATAGATTGATAATTTAGCATCCCGGATACCGGGAAAGGAATTCCTGATTTTGACGTCTATTTCTTTCAACCTTTACCACTCGACTCTTGTAGTTTCGTTAAATATTTATTAACATGGCGTAATCAGTACATTTTAAAATCAAAAGTTACCATTGAAAAATAAAATTGCTTAAAGCAATATTTATCATGACCGTTGTTTAATTATTATATCTTACTTATATTAAAATAAAATAATAATTGTATCTTCAGCCCTCGTTTTCACAGATACACTTCAGCCTTCATTTATTACACTGACAAGGGGATGGTAAGGTTCATATTCACCCTTCTGTAAATGTATAAAAAAACAGTGTTCTTACAAAAGATGATATGGGGGTCTTAAACGAATTATGCAAAGACATAATTTTTGCATCCCTTGAACAATTAAAACATCTGCATACTCACGGCATCCCTGTTTGACCATCACGCATGAATAAATAATAATGCCATTATAAGGGAATGACCCTCGCGGATCAGACTTATCTGGACTGGTCATTTCACATGAAGGGTTGAGACTATTATACTTCCAAACACCTTTGACCATCCGATTTGAAGCTTTATGCTTGTAATATAAATATCATGAAACTGCACGTAGAGCCTTTAAATAATAAAAAGAACAATAGCATTATTTTTTCGATCCATTTTGTAACCTTTTTTATGTGCAATTTTATTTATTTTATGTTACAGCTGGCTATCAAATTTTTTTTCATTTGCTGTTAATTGTTTCCCACGAAAAAATATTTAACGATTTTTATAAGAGGTCGTAAAATTAAAAAAACAAACGGTTGCTTTATTTCTTACGTGCCATCTTTATTTTTATTTTATTTACCAAATGAGTTATTTTCATACACAAAAATCAACTTTACTCATAACATAAATATTAGTGTTTTTGTATGATAGTAGGTAGTATACATACGTGCTTTATGATACTTCTGAAAAATACCTTAGTTCTTAGAAATCAATAAAAGCTTGATAGCAGTGAATTAAGTAATTTATTAATTAATAGCAGTTAATTAGTCATATTTTAATGACACTTATTCATATTTGTATAATTATCTACAATCCTTCCAAATGTTTGTTACACCCTTGTAAGTATATCTTGGTTTAATATAAATAATATATATTACATTTATATCAATTTAAAATGCTTGTCATTATCAAAACGGGTCTTGATTCTAATAAATGTGGAAAAAGAACAAAGTAGTCTTATATTTTTTAACATATATTCATAATTTCATTCCACCAAGCCTATACAGTGAACATTTTAAAAGTTATCAATGCATAGTAATATTTGTATTGCTTTAGGTGAAGTTTTTATTGAAAACGAACTCCTCTCTTAAACATAATAGAGTTTATCTCATCAGAGGTTTTTCTGCAACAAGTACTAACTACTCAGTTTCTTACAAAATATTCGGAGAGAGTCATGGTAGAAGAATAAATCTTGTGGAGGACTATTGGTTAGCTAATCGCTCTCGCTGCGCCCTGTATTTTCGGAAGATGTGTATGAGTTTTATTACGAGTATTTATACTCAACATTGCGGCGTACATGGTAACAAAGTAAACATATTTAATATGAAATTGATAAAAATTCAATATACCAATTATTCAAATAAAAATATTCATAATTATATACCAGTAAAATGTTTGTAATTTAAATATTGAATATTTATGGTCCAGTGCCACAATGTTGTTATTGTATATTTAGATTGCATCTCAGCATCAAAAACAATTACTTCCGTGTTCCATCTTATCGAGGGATTGCGTACCGGTTTTACCGAAACCGGGATTGTAGTTTTTTCAGTATCGGAATACTGATTTTGAAAATGTGAAACACTGGTATTTCAACATTGAAAATTAAGCAAATCAAAAATTTTAATTGTGTACTTGATTTACCAAAAAAAATAATATGCATTTAAGAAATTTTTCAGGTTTGCGTTCGCTCTGTCTCGTGTTGGTATTTGAAAAAGTTTTGTACCCGAATCTTCGGTTTTTGATACTCATATTAAATTTCTAAATGTATTTTACTGTTATTTAACCGATATTTTGATCCAAAATAGTAAGTATTTTTGTTATTATATTTAAATGGGTATACATGTTTATTTAATCCATGCCTCTACCCAATATGAAAATGTATTTACTATCAGTAATCAGAAGTGGGCTGGGAAGGGGGCTCCAAGAGGCTCGCGCGAGCCCCTTGTTGTATTTTACTAAGGCCGGCAAGCCTTTTATTAATCGAAGAGAAAACAATATTCTCAGATCAAATTAGTACATACATATTTTCAATTTATGACTTATTTTTATTTTTTTATAAATTTTTATAAAAAAATATTTGATATTACAGTTTACGCCAATGCGTCAAATATTTTGTAGTTGAAAGATCATACGAGATATACTCGATGAGAATTTTTGTAAGTCATATTAGATTAACTCAAAGAGAATTAACTTCTCAAACACCCATGTCTTAGATCTCAAATTAAAATTGAAAAAATCCAATTTGACATTGACCTTATCGCGAATCAAACCCAGACCCACCTGATCGGTAGAGAAAACTCTACCCAACTAGACCACAGCGGGTGACATATATTATCTACGACAGCTTCAGTATACACAATAATATAATTTTATCCATTTACAGTACATATATTGTTACATATTATAAGTGTATTAAGTAACAATCGATTGCTTATTTGGGTATTGCATCTAATTGCGTAGGAGCATCAAATAAATTCACCCCTTCCCTAGAACACCAAAAATTACTAATTGAGATTAAGCAAATTAACGTATTGGCAGCCTAACGCTGTTTCTTATTGAATTATTCCTTAATGGTAAAAGTACGGACGTAGAAATATTTAAGTTTTAAATTGAATTTCTCTCGTGACCCGATTTTAAAATGGAATACCGAAATACCGGAGAGAATATATTCGTCTGCATCTTCAATCCCTGGTGGCGACAGCATAGGGATATTAATACAGAAATCATACTTTATGATACTCAGTTTTAACAACCGATAATAGCCATTATACATATATTTTTGACAATGCCATAAAATGCTCGGTGAGATAAAAAGATACACATAACTGTACTGAATCATTACTGCACGAATACTATTAGCCGTTTAAACTTTAAATTGGATAAAATAAAATTCCCCGTTTTATATTCATTAGTGTATAATTGAGCTACGGAGGTTTGATTTATGACAACGTATCTGGTTTTGCATTTTTTTTTTTCATTAAAAAAAGTCTAATAAGGAACAGTTTATTGGCTTCATATATGGAATAATTGTATTGCTTTTTCAATTCAGCTATACTTTTTTAGAGTGATAGTAAAATAACTCTAAATACTTGATGAACGATTCTTATCTATCAATTATAGTAGAATTTAATTGTATTGCATACATGTATTTAAAATCAATTATGGTAAGAAATATATTATAATCGTTTTAAAATACTAGTATGGATTTACGAGGTTATCTTTTAAAAATACTTAATAAACTATTATCATTACTTTTAATGTGTTCACTGTCAGTAATTATTAATCTGGAAAGGCATTATATTAAAAAATCATACGCTTGTTTGCACTAATTACATTTTTTTTTAAATTTAGTTTACGACTGGTTTTGCTCATTATGATTATTATCAACTGATATGAATACTCTTATAATATATAAAAAATAATTCAGTGATATTGTATTATTTTTTAATGTTAATCTTTCATCGTGGTGTATGTAGCTACTGATTATGCATCTCAACATGTATTGATTTTACAAAAGACGACTGTTATTTAGGTAATGTAAACATCATCAATTACTGTGAAAATATACAGAAGCAAATTATAATACACAATTTAAGTTTATTTTTACTTAAATGTTGTGTGGAACTCATAACAAATTTTACTGATGATTTAACACGCAATGTTAAAAAAAACTTTTAAAACTGTTTTTTTTTACCAAGTATGAAACTCTTCACTATACCTTTATTTATTTTTTTATCCGTTATATTATAAGATAAACTGCATATAGCAATAAACTACACTGGTACTCAATTTTTGTTATTATTATTCTTATAATAATATAGTCGCTAAAGAGCTACGATAAATACATTCACGTCCCATTGGACAATGGGCACATTATATCATTACCAAACGTGAATTCATACAATATCCATATACTTATTACACTATGTGATAAGTAATTGAGATTTTGGTATTCTTTAGGAATGCGCTTCGTGCAGCTTATTCATTCATTTCACATGGGAAGAAATATGTGAAAATATTTTCTCTTTAACAATATCAACATGTTTTAAGATATAACATATCTCTCAAATAAAAGATACTTCAATAAAAGTTTATGAATGTAATACTTAATGTTTAAATTTATTTAAAATTCTATAAAATTTGCATTGTGTGAAATAATAGTCACAAACTGTGATAGGAAAATGACCCCTAACGGTTAGATGACATCAGACATAGAGAAACACTTTTCCACTATCTCATGTCAGTTGTACACTCGCCAGTATTAGAATCTTGGTGCAAGTGTTATCAGTGGAGTGACATTGTTATAGCATATATAAAACTAATGTTTTTACGTTATTTTGTAAAAAAAATAAAAATAGAGATACACCGATTTACCAACACGATTAGTAATTATAATGTTTTGAACAGGTTTTATAACATTATTTACAAACATTTATCATCATGACTTTAATTAAAAATATGATAATTTAATAAAAAAACATTGTATCATTTTTGTAATTATAAAATAAATAAATAATAAATGCAGTGTAAATGTATTCTAAAATTATGCAAAAACTTGTTTCCATGAATTACAATTTTACAATATTTTTTGTGAATACGTGTTTTGCTATATACTATACAAATTTCTCTCATAACATTTTAAAACAGTACTGGTTTCGCTCAGTCATTAGACATTTTCAATTTAAAAATTAATTTAATACTTCTTCATTCTACTGATTGTGTTAAAAATTCTGACACATTTTTCACCGCTTTGGGAAGCATCACTGGACTTTCTGTTTTAGGGATAGTTACTTATATTTTAAACTGTTTTAATTATTGATTATCCTATTCTTTCTTCCAGTAGAAAAGGAAAAAACTGTAACCTCAAATTTGTATTTTATAAGTTGCGAACAGTGGAAACTTTACTAAATAACTTATGTTAGTCTAAGTATGCTTCCAAAGATGGGAAACACATGTCTCAAGTTGTAATATAATCAGTCGAATAACAATGTTATCATGTTTAATTGTATACAAAAATAGATTTCCACAAATGTTTTCAACATTTTTAATTTACTTCATATCAACAAGTTTTTAACTTTAAATCAACGTGTCTAAAAATCAGTATTTTTGAAATCCATTTCTTGTTAAATCAATAACTTTTATATGCCTTCTCCATTATTAATCCATCTAATCCATAGTCACTAACATAATTCAAATAAATAATTAATTGTAGCATTTTTATAAATCCTTTCCTCGAATTTTAGGTCAACTTAGCCAAAATGTATGAAAATATTAAAATAAGCAATATCAAAGCTAAATGACTGACAGTCAACTCAAATTCACACGTGCACTTGAACGCTTGAAGATGTCGAAAGGTGAAACCCGGGTTGTTAGTGACAAAACGTGTGAGAGGGTACAAAATTTGAATACTTAAATTATATCAAAGTTCTGTATATTTACAATTCTGTGCATTTACTTATCACAAATAACATATTACTAAAATAAAATTTTACTATTTCTTAATCAATACAAACGTTGAAGCTTTTAATATCGTTACCTTACTTTGAAAGGGTTTTATTTACACTTAGCCATGTTTTGAGATACGAGTGTTTGAATATTTGACTGATCAAATTTTGAACAAAAAATGCACTTTTAATGATGAGCAAGTATAAACATAATTATTTTACTAATTTTAAGCAAAATTTATTTTATTTAAACCTTATATATCTAAAGATAATCAGTGCTTAAAACTGTAATTAGAACCTTTTTGCTCTTAACTGACCACAATAATTGAGTTTGAAAAGGTTGTAACGTCCAGTTGAACTTTCTACACTCGGTCTGTTGTATGCGTTTGGCAATTGCCACCTACCGATCGATTGTCTAAGCTGAATGTTGTTGCAACTTCGTTCAAAATATTTAAGTTTTATAATAATATACTGAGTTGTAATACTGTAAGACGAATGTTGTTTATAAATCAATTATAAAAAGCAGGGCTGTGGAGTCGGAGTCGTAAAAAATGAGCGGTTCGATTTTTTTTGAAAAATATATTTAATGATGTGTATTTAAAAAAAAAAATCAAAAGTGTTAACATTTCATGCTTGGCTGACTAAAGATGATCTGATGGTATACATATATATAAATTAAAATGAAATTATTGAAAATTTTCCTCGGAGTCGGAGTCGGAGTCGTTAATTATTTTAAAGCTGGTATCGGAGTCGGAGTCGTCACGTTTTTTCACGTGACTCCACATCCCTGATAAAAAAGTCCAATTGTTTCTTAGATGCTTGTAAAATTACTGTATGAAAGAAAGTTTGTAGATAGAACTCTTGAATCCTGCTAACTTCTTTATTTAAAAATGCATAACTCTGAAATTAATATATATATGGAACTCAAGAATCCTACTAACTTCTTTATTTAAAAATGTATGACTCTGAAATTATTATATATGTTAGATTGTGGCAAATACAACATTTACCGACCAAAAGGTCATTTTATGCCAAAATGTCAGTTAGAACCTTTTCAAAGTAAGGTAACGATATGTGTAATTATTGAAACCAACTTCGTATGAAACGATGATTATACACAGTAAAATTTTGCAATTAAAGTAAAATCCTTATTATTATAATTCACGTGAGTGTGTCCTGCTGAGGGATACCACTGGATTAGGAAATATATTCTGTTAAGCGTGTAAATCTGGTCGATAAAGCCGGGCGGTATTCAGGTCCTGTTATCTCCACATAGAATTTGCTAAAACACCTTCGAAGATATTTCTCGCTAGCTTTCAAAGATTGGAGCTTAAAGCCACGACTGCGCTGGCGAGGCGATTATAAAATGACATAATACTGAATAATCTAACTTCACATAGTAGGTTTTGATGGAATATGTAAACATTCGATACGATTGCAGAAATATTCTGCAATACGTCTTATCGAATGAAAATATTTTTTTATTACCAAGTATTTTTACCTACTAGAACAATTAGGCCGATTGTTCTAGTAGGTGAAGTGAGCCAACTAGTAAAATTGAAAAACCTTTTTCTTTAACCTTTAACCCTCCAAGGACGAGCGTAACCATATGGTAACAGTAAACACCGTCGTCTATTGATCCCAATATTCATCCTTTTTCTACTTGAATATCGTTGCTTTCACTCATATTTGGTTAAAAATCGTACAGACTTCAGTAAGTCATCAGCCGCGGGGACAGAAATGGCCACCAAAAGCACATGCAATTTTTTGAATTTCCGTTTTTTTAATGGACTTTTTGAAACTGTTTATTTTTTTATGTTTATTATTTTTTTATCAAAACATCAAATTATTTACAGTTCTTTTGCTGATATATTTGTATTGAAATTATGTTGATCTAAAGAGGTCAAATTGTAAATATTTTTAAAAATTTCACGTTTAACTATATTTCAACCTGGAATATTTGCGAGGTCATACGGTCACTTTTGTCCTTACAACTGTCCGTACACAATATTACACGGTAATAAAAGGATGAGCATGACCATATAGTCATGCGGGGTTTCTATACAACGACTTTGCGTTTTTTTTTTTTAATTTTTGTTAGAAATAAAAGTTATCCGTGACTTCAATATGGCTTAACAAATATTTTTTTTATCGAAAAAAAGCTCTCGTCTCTGGAAGGTTAAGTACTATCCTATCACATCTTCTCTTGGTGCTTTTGTAGATAGTATATTTTTATTTTACGGTGATAACAATATTGCAATGTGTATTATATATTTTTGTTTCCCTCACTACTCCTCATTTGATCGATCGAAATTTTGGTATGTAGTGCAACGATCATCACTGTAACAGATCTCACAGGCTCAATCAAGTCTTTGTACGAACAGTTTTTATTTCAACCGATATCAAGATTTAGTAGGATGACATGGGTGTTTGTGATTTCAAAAAATTCTCTTCCACCTAATCTAATTCTAATTCCAAAATACATAGCTACTTTTTACCTGACCCAGCTATATCTTACGACTTTGAGCAACTGTGTAACAAAAAGTTCCCGTAGAAAAACTATTTTGAAATACCTTAATTGAGAACAGACATGTATTAGAAAAGCAAAAATTATTAGTACAGGGATTTAATTAAAAATTTACTTGATGATTTAACACTAAAATTATATTAATCTATTCATCCAACTAAATATTATAACACTGACGTCATTTGTTGAAATCTAAATGTTTAATAATTAATTTCATATGATTCCAGTTACGTGATTTATTACATATAAAATACATTTAAAAACGTTTAAAATTATCTAACCGAATAAAAAAAATCGAAAAAGATATTCATCATAATAATAATTTGAAATTGATTTCCTGATCGCTGTGTGTTCCGGTGCAAGAATTTGCGCCTCTCAAACACAACCGCTGCAAGGGGACCTTCTGACCTCTGCGCCCCTCCCTCGATACCCTCCCCCGCCCCGTAAGGCCACGCATACGCCGTGAGGAAATAATACGCCAGATAATTACGATAATCTATGTTAATATTTTTTTTATATGAAGTGTTTATTAAACGATCTTCGATTTCCAGACATAAAGACTGGCTACATGCAATGTGGTTATATTATATTACGTAGGCAATAAATTGGTAAAATAAATAACTTTTTTTGTATTTTTCGTGCAAAACCAAAAAGTACTAAATTGACTAGTAATTATAATTTAGAATTTCGACTAAAGGTGCTTGATGGAAATTTATGTTTAGATTAGAACTATGTTCATAATGTACGTTTCCATTATAATGGAAACGTACATTATGAAAATAGTTCTAATCTGACTAGTAATTATCAAACTCACGTTTGAAAATTTATACAAATTCCGTTAAAATGCCTCATTTTTTGACATATTATAAATGATTTTAAAAGGAAGCGAAGAATTGAACCTCGCATTTTTTCCATGTCTAATTTTAAAACTAATTTATTGCAATTAACTCACTTTTGTTACTTTTTCAAATATCCTAAATTTATCATAATGTGACTGTAGATAAGCAAAATAGCGTAACCCACAAGAGAAAATCTTACAGGGACAAACATTGGTGAAGAGATGATTTATTCACTCAATTTAATAATAACTTAATAAAAGCTTTTGTGTAAGTCCTCTGATCGTAATTTTCACACGACCATCTTTTTTAAACTCAAAAGTTATTCTTTCATTTCCAAATAACCAGGATTTTATTTTACTTATGATGAGAAAAGCCGGTACTAGTTTTAATTAAAAAGTATTTTATTAAAATGCTTTTCATTTATTTAATAATTATATTGATTTTGGTAGATAAATATTATATAATTAGAAGTGAACTAAAAAAATCATAAATATAATGTTTCGCGTATAATAAATTGATTACAAGCATATTTGATTACATATAAACATTTTGGAAGATTGCTATACATAGTTGTAATCAACCTTTAAAAAGTAATTTATATCATTTAGTAAATATGCGACTTATACTTAACTGGAGTTTACTTTTTAACAGCTTTACAATTAACAGTTTTTTTCTGAATAAATTTTCTTTGGAATAATACGAATCATCAAAACAAAATAATGATAATGTATTTGTACGAAAAAATAAATTAGCAAGTTTGCCTTCCGATGATTTTATTTTCATTGTGATTTAATCTAAATAAAATTATGTTAACAAATGTTTGCTTAACCGCCTTACCGAAAACATTTAATTTTAATCAATTCCTCAGCCGAAATTTAATATGTTAAGTCACCCATGCTACGCCGGAATAATTTGCACATTTTTAATGCAACGCAGAATGGTTTTTAATATATGCAATTGTTTCCCGGGCATTTAAACAGTTAATTTATTATGCATGTGCAAACATTTTTTTCAATTCGACCACATTTGAAATTTTAATTGAAATTGGTATTAAATATATTTTATTTCTTTTGACGTCGGTATTCTAGATTGCAGTACGATTAAGCAACAAAAAGTATGTTTGAATAATTAATTATATATATTTTTTAACAATTTAGTGCCGTATTTGTGGCTACCTCTGGCAGTATATTTGAGTCATCCAGTTTCAAAATCCATTGTATTGCCTTTTTGTTCTTTTTAATAAAACTGCCGCTGAAAATATTATTTCATACAGAATCGAATAAATGAAAAACAAAATTTACTTAGACTCAAAACACTTTAGGCAATAACTAACTTTTAAAAAATCAAGAAGCTGATTTTGGAACTCTAATGTTGAAAACCACTTTTTTTTGGAAGCAATATAAAAAGGTATACTTATATTTTGTTACAAAATATTTTAAATGAAATATATTTTTTATCATAGCTCAATCATTATCGCTTTGAGTAAATAATATTGAATTAGTATGTGCAAGGTTTAATATGGTGTATTTGGAATTTTAGTAGTAGTAGCAGTTTCACAATTTGTATGAAACATAATGGTTTTTGGAAATGTCAATCAAATAACAGTTTTTTATAACCATTATGAGTATTCATCCAGCGGATTTTTCATCTATACACGTTTGATAACAGAAAAATAAGAAATATATATCAGTTTTAGGAACAAAATAAATTCTTTCAAAAACAGATTCTTTTAACCTGCAGTATTAAATGTTGCTTAAAACTTGGTTTGTACAAAAAAGTTAATATCGGATTTTGGAACCGAACACCTCGTTCATTTTCATTTCTGTACAGATTTACTCCTTATATATTATTACATGGAAAACTTGTAATTAAAATTAGCAATACTTGAAGATATTTGAAACGAAAATACACTTCTTAATATAAGGAATGTTTACTTAAAGATATTTGCATTTTAAATCAAATTATAATGAAAAACTTATTGACTTACATAATGTTTTAATCTTCGTATCACTCAGATACAATATTAGAATAATTTTATTTAAATATACAAATTATGACTGTTTTTTATTATTATTTTAACTATTTAAATTTGGTTCACTTCCATAACTTGTGACATTTACTATGCAGTTTTTTTAATACAATGTTTTATTATGCAAGTTTGCGCATAATAGAGTCAATGTCAAAATCGATTTTGGTTTTAATATATGCATTTAATGACTGATCTAAATTCAAGTCATATGACACTGCAAATTATTTCTATCACCTATAAATAAAATATGAAATTATTTGAGAACGGATTTTAAGCGGCCTCGTGATGTCCTCTAAAATAAAATATCTTTAAAAAACCACATAAAAACTATTTTTTCGTTGTGTCCTTATAATTAGAATAATTTTACATTCTTATAATTAAAAATATTACTGCTTTTAATTTTTCTTTCATTCATATCAATAATTATTACGTTTCAATACCAGTCACGCAGGTCTGGGTTCGATTCAATGAAAATTATTCAATTCAAAGTTGTGATTGAAAACTGGGTGTTTGTGATGCCAATTTACATTATTTCCTCTCTTCCTATCCTTCTGATCTTTTAATAACTGGGTATAGGAACAGTGGCTAGTCAACCACTAGTCCTATTCTAGCTTTATCCTTATTTCCCTATTACTCACTTTAAAAAAGTGAGATTGAAAGACTGAGTAACACACAGTTCTCGCAGAAAAAAAGACTTCTGTTGAGATACCTCCATATTTTCCACATTGGGAGCGGATATGGATAAAAAAATACAACGTGGAGTACAGCGTTGACCCTCCGACAAAACATTAATGAATTAAAATGGTCGAATAATAAATAAATAAATAAAATAATTCATATTTGTTTTATCATATAAAATAAAGTAACGCGCAGACTATAACGGCCACTCTTATATTGTGAATACATAAGATTCTTTTCCACGGTCACAGAGAAATCTAAACAATTCATGGCATTATTAATTCGCCGGTCCTCGGGTCTCTCTGATGATGACGGTGCACCGGTCATCATTTTGCCGACGCATGCCTACTTTCCAATTAACACGTTGATATACACCATGCGCTAAAAATAGCCTTCTCGTGCATATTAAATTTTATGTTTAATTAAAATATTTTGTTACGATAATCAAATGTAACATCCAACCGCATAAATGATTTTTATTTTACTTACAAATGTCCGAGATACATCATAATTCGATTTTAGAAAGACAAAAGACGTAACCATACACATTACAAAAATTACAGGAGGTACACAAAAACGTTTTTTTGATGGTTTTGGGGCCAAAGTCAAAATAATAAATATACAGAACTTTAGGGTACACGAAGACTAATAAACTGTTTTTTTATTTATTTATATTCTACAGTTGGTGTGTTATTCAATTTATTACAATGTTTCTATATTTACCTAAATAATATTTAAAGCTGCATTTAATTACTTTTTTCTATTAAAATAATATAATATACATATATTAAAATCTAATTGGTTATTTTGCGTTGTATATTATGTTATGTTTGAATATTATTTCATGAAATATAATCGCCCCTGCATATACAAGGGGTGCATTGATCCAATGCCACATTGACCGGCCGCCACTGGTTAGCTTATCGGTTTTGCTACACACGTTTTGGGATAGGATGAATGGAAGTGAATACATGCCTCCGGAAAGAAATCCATAAATCGATTGAAAAATCAATCTGACATATACAAAAAAACAGTCCGTCCTGGGATTCGAACCCGTGACTTTTGTGTTTTAATTTAACGACGTTTACACTCGACCACGCAGCCATGTAAGTTTAATCAATAAATTATCTATACTTATTATTTTTACGTGACATTTTTTGTTTTTCGTATAATAGTATCCCGATCGTGACGTGTTTAAAATGTAATTCTTAATAACTCTGTTTTTATTTCTGCTTAACTGTATTTAATTCACGCGAGTAAAAATGCACGTGGGAACTGTCCGAGGTTTGCTAATTCACCTCCCAATCTACCATCGCAGTTTTGATTATCGTCGCCTCCATAAACCTACCCACTGTCCCACCCCATTCACTTAGGGGTCATCCTCGCCAAAAACCTGTTTTGACAAACTACCCCTTGCGCTAATACAATAATTTAAACGTGGAGCGACAACGACACTGCACAGTGGCAGAGATGATACGATGGGGTGAGATGAGGGTGCATAAATAATTTACATACATATTTTTTAGTAACATATAAACCCGTGCTTTACTTTGCAAAATAAGTACATTTAATACATCAGTAATGTTTTTTTAACTTTCTATAACAACAAATCTAATCTTTAACAGTTAATCGAAGACTAAATATTTTATTTTCATTTCACCGTTAAAAAACTTATAAATGTATACACTCTTGTGATACGGTTCAATTTAACTCACAACATGGTTTCATAAAATTATTTTCTGCATTTGACATGAGTCTGATGTAATTTTTTTATCAATCATTATTTAATTTAATACCGACAGATGCTTAAATTTGTTAATTAATTAAATTATATACTATATAAAAAAAACATGTTTTTGTACATATTAAATTATAATATTCTAATCAAACCAAAGCTCGTTTCATTCTTAACATTCTTAGTTTGTAAATAATAATTGTATGTGTATAATTTTTTTTTTTTTTAACAGTAGATACCGTTATTTATTTTAGTCTTTTTATTATATTTATATTTGTTTTAAATACATACTAAAATATATATTATTGTAAATCGGATTTAAATGTATTGGGTGTTTAATTATTGATATTTAGTGTTACCCTTTTTGTGTACGCCAGTGATATTATTACGTCCGCTTTGTCTACTGACCATCCAAAATACTACACAATTAACAAATGAAAACTAGTATGTCCAGTTTTCATTGTATTCCATTACTTTCTCACAAACAAAATACGCTAAGCTTTGAAAGCTCGAGTGTTTCTTTAAAGCGCGTTTTTGTTTGGGGGTATTTTTCAGATGGACACTGTCCCTTTGAGAAGTTGACATGATAAGATGACCCTTTTGTAGGGTGTCCAGCAAAACCGGACTTTCCGGATCTTGAAGAATCGCCGTGAGAAATATTATTCCGCAATTTTTTTACCATTCATAGAAACATTATCTTCGCTTTTTAATAAAAATAAAAAAAACGACACAAAGGCTTTTAAATGGCGGATACATTGTTATTTTTACACGACTGGTGGTGTTGTATAGATGTTCATATTTCGTTAATGCAGGATCGGCTTTACATTTCGGCGATGTTCCAATGCACGTAGGTGGCGTGTTTCAGGGAGTGAAAAATATATATGATAAGACACAATTGTAATTCTTTTGTTTCGAAAGACATAATACCTATAACCACTTTTTAAGTATTTACTGTTACTTCTCGGAGAAAAATCAATCTTTTATTAAAATAAAACACATTTGTTCGTCGTGAATTGAAAAATCGTCCCTTTTGTAGAACTTCATTATAAAAAGGTAATATATCAGTGTATTATCTAGTTTCACAAAAAAAATATGATACGTATGATAACTGTTACTTCATTGTTATTTTTTTTTATACACACAGTGTTTTCAAATAATTAGAACCGGTTTCGCTCACTGCTAAAAACGATTCTATAAGATAAATTTGAATGAATGTACAAATAAAATAGTAAAATTTCAGTTCATAAAACAGTTCACAAATACTATCACTAAAAATGTCCACTTCTCTTGGCAATGAGTTGATCAATCGAACGGCCCTTAGAACTGGTGACTCATACATACCTCCTAAGCGAGGTATAAGTTTTTAGAAATAAAAGTTTTTGCTCATAGTTTCACCCGTGTAAGAATAAATTGGGAGCATGTAAATTAATAGTCATGAGAATTTCAGGATTATTAACTCGACCCCGAAAGAGAAGAGAAAAATGCTTTAAGCTTGAAAACGATCTTTGAGCTTCAAGAGAGTGAAATGATAACATTCCTAAAAGAAATTCGGTGGGGTAGTATTCCTTTAAGGAATTATAAATGAGGAAGAATTTAAATTTTTTGAAATAATAATATCTTAGAAATTTCTTATGGGCTCTCTCCAATATATATATGTAGGTATAAATAATAGGTAATAAGCTCTCGTGGCTCGCTTAGAAAACCAGCATCAAATTGCAAGGAAATATTTTTTTTTCTGTAAAACGTAATACCTTAATGTAAATTTCTGTAAAAAAAGAAGCTTTTGGTATCTTGGACTCGGGCGACTTCAATCCTTAGAGCGATACTGTATGTCTCAGCTTGGTATCAATGAATACATTAGACTGAATTGTCAGGAAGGAAAATACTGCTACAGGAACTCATCATGAATAGGCTTTATAGGAAATCCGGTTTCTTTTGAAATAATTCACTGAAAAGTGTTTTTAATATAGAACGTTTTTAACGGTACAAACCGTTAAAAAACATGTCACTTATATCAAAAAGATTTTCAAATAATGATACTCTATTTACAGTGTGATATTGTGTACCTACATTTAAATAATTGGTTACAAAAAAATCATTGTCAATTTTTTTATTGTTATGTTGTAATCAAAGACGTGTGGCTTCATTTGCTGTTTTAAAAAAATTAGGTTTTAAAATATCAAACACGGCCAAGTCAGTTCATTCTAAATGAACTGAAAGTTTGTTTGACTGTTTTTTTTAACGAAATATGAATGTGAGTCAATTTTAAAAACTACGATAAACCCAGACACTGAGCGTTTACATTTCATACAAAATACTGAATGTCATTCAATCAGCTGATTCAAATATTGGGATCTGATTGGCTCTTAATGATTTAAAAATATATATATATATTTTTTTAAAGTAGATTTTCATACATTCGTATCAAAATTTTAAAGCTGAAACATATCACTACCTTAACACTTGAGTACCTAAACTTCTAAAATAGGATTGAGGGCGACACGGTATAAAGTGACCCCAGACAAATTTGTGTAATATGTATTTGTATTGTATTTATTGAGGTATCATTGTAGGTTACAGTGAATATCACTAGACATTATTGGTATTAAGAGAATGGTTGAAATAAGAAGAATTTTGCACATTTAATGCTAGTTATTTTCGAAATAATTGAACTTTAATGTTTGTGCTTAAAAATATCTTCGCGCCACTCTACCCATTATTTTATATAATAATAAAGACACGTAGTAAAGCTTAAATAAATATTTTAAGCTGTTTGGGCCTCCTTTTACAAATAGTCTACGCCTCCCAGCTTGGAAATCACTGCTGTAATATATTGGGCCCATTAGAGGTGAAGTGAGCCCAACGGTATTTTAGAAAAAATAAGTTAGATGCGTTGTAATATTCTACACGTCTTTAAAGTATCGTAAAAGTGAAGTAACCTCAGTTAATACACATTGCAATAGTGTTATCTTTGTTAAATAAAAATATTCAATCAACCAAAACACCAAGTGACGTCATTGTACTTAAAAGTCAAAAAAAAGTATTGCTATTTTACTTGTTGGCGCACTTCACCTCTCGGGGGCTCATTTTCTGTATAAAATATTTTCTACGGATTTTTCAATCGCAAAACGACTTCATGCTGAATATTGAACTAAAATATCTAAAAATTTGGTTAACAAGTATATGTACACCATATTCTTTTTTTGCACGGGGGATACGTTCCATGCTAAAAAGATGTGCAAAAAAAGTGTTTATAGAGAAATCAAAGACACGTTCTATTACATTGGACCGTGAAATTTCGAAACCGTGTAAAAAAAAACCAGTGCAAAATGAGAATTAGGTGTAATTGTGTATACCGCCAAAGAAATTTGCCCTCGTGGTATTCTTTCCGCCCATAATAAGTGCATATGATCCGCATTTGGAATAAATATGGGGCTTAAAAATTATCATAGTACAATTTAACTCATTTAAGACTGCATTCCTTTGAATCGACTTCGCTGACAAATACGTACACTGACATCTAGCGGGCGTCTTTTAATGCACTCGAAGCAATTTTAATTGGAATTCATCGTTATCAGCTGAATTGCGAGACGGCGCGACCGTTATTTACTTACTGCTTGCAATAGAAGCATAATGTCATATGCCATCGTAAAATTAAGTGGACACACCGCACCACCAACCGACTTACTTGGCAGCTAAGAATTATTGAAAATTAATGAAGTTGGTAGCCGACCTACGATAGTGTCAGTACACCGAATATATTATTATACAATGCTTAGACAGGGACGTCCCGATGGCATAGGCGTGTAGGCAGTTGCCTAGGGGTGGCAAGTCTTAGGGAGCGGCAAATGGTCACAGATTTTTTTAAATTACTATTTTTTGATATTTTTGACGAAGTGGTTGGTATCTTAGAGAAAAAAAAATTAACGCGTTTTAATATTCTATCAAAGTATCGTAAAAGTGAAGTAACCTAAATAAATACACATAGTGTTATATCCGTTACACTTCAAAAAAATATTTTCACTTTTACTTGTGTTTCCATATTACTCGTTAATTGATTCATATTGTACTATGTTTCCGAATGATTTCTTCAACTTCACTTTACACGCTTAAAGCTTCTCACATACTGGTTGTGATCTGCATCAGGGCAGACTCATTTGAATTCTTCGAACCAATTCAGCAGCATCCAAAATACCAATGTTCCAGACATAATATGGCATTGCTACCAGTTTATCGGAACGGGATTCTGCCACATCGTGTTTGACTCGTCAAGATGCGCTGGCCGGTGCTACGATTGTAAAAAGTGGAAGTTGTGCCGACCTGTTTGACTGATGGCTCATGTGGAAACACCTTGGGAAAGGACTGCGCGGAACCGTTAGTTGGCAAACCCGTATATCTTGATCCTTCTTCTATAAAGCCGTTTCTAGTCGATTGTCTGTTGGCGATGTTGTTAGCTGAAGATGTTTACAACAATATTTATCAGAGAAGTTTCAATAATATAAAACTAATATTCAACTTAACTCTGCTATGGTTGAAAAACAATTTCATTTATCTTATTATTATTCAATTATTACATGTCTATTCCACTCATAACATGAAAATACACTTTTTAAAATTTTTCGAAAAATAGGTTCTAAATAAACAAAAACTGCTGAATTACGTCTGTTCAGTAGATCCTCAATACAACAAAATTTGTATTAAACGGACAAATTGTTGTTATTTTATTAAAACTGTTAAGATATGCTGATATTGGATTTTTTTCTGTCGATTTTCGCTCCCGATATATTATATATCATATGGCCTCCCAATAGAAAGAGATATCTCAACAAAAGTTTTTCAAGTTTCACTAAATATATTGACTATAGAAAGAAAAAAGGACGTGACCCACAGATTTTACAAAATAGCTTTTTCCAATTATCACAATGTATCCATCTTGATACACGTTATAACAAAAGGATGTAAGCTGCAAATGCCGAATCAGTATCTAAATTAAGATTTTATGTTTGAAAAAAGAAACGCATGTGCAAATTGTAACCAGAAAAATAGACTTAAAAAGGTTATTTCTAAACAATTCAGTAAAATAATAAAAGAATAAGTCAATTAAAAAAGAGTTTAAAAGTCTCCGTGCACTTCAAGGTTGTGTTTATTTTATAATGAGCCTATGTTCCAAAATCATTAAAAACGTTTTTTGTGCCTCCTGTAAAATTTGTCGTGTGTGGGTTACGTTCTTTTTCTTTTCCACAATCGATATGCTAATCCAATCGATCTATATAGTCTCTTTAATTTGAAACTTAGTATTAACGTGTAGGTAATAACTAAAATAGACAATGGTTGATATTGCGTTTTACTTTGAGTACAATTTATTTTTTAATCATATCAGGTCCCTATTCGGAACATATGGCCGCCACACGATTCCTCAAGATTCTCTGTCCTTCCCACCTCATCCTTGTTGCTTCCTTATAGGTCAAACGAGTACATCCTATGGATGATTGTCATCGGTCTTTCACGGCGACAGGGTTTATCCAGTATATAGAAAGACATGCAGAATTTAGACTACTTTGGAGCATACCCAGGACACATGTCCAAGACAAGTCCATCGTCGGCTATTTATTATTCTTTAAAAATTTTAATAAATTCATATACAAATAAAAAAAATTGGTTTATTTCTCTCCTAAATATGTTTCTCATATTGTTTACTATAATCGATAATCGAGTAATTCCACCGCATTTAAAAAAGGCATGATACAAAAATATTGAATTGTTCGTTTTTAAAACTCCTACGATAAATATCATTTTACGTGATTGAAATTTTCAAAATACCAATGAATCGGCCGATTAAATAACAATGCATTGTCTTAATTTCCATCTCATTGAAAGCGATTTTCTTGTAGCGAAATGCCTACGGTATATTATATTGTTCTTCGGCCATCGAAAAGGCAAATTGCGGTAAGTCCACATATCCCATTTAAAGTATTAAAAAGTTTGGACTCTCTCCGGATGATTAATGGTCTCGCCTTATCGGGGTCTCGAACCGGCCACCTCTGCCAAAACATCACAGCGCCTTTGCCGAGATGCCAAACACAATCGAAATACGATACCGTGTCCTTTATTATTCCACCACGAGATGAGACCTCGTTACTTTCACAAACAACCATGTAGGATTGTACTTAACGCTATCTATATTGACCAGGTTCCGCCAATAAGCAAATATCGACACCGCAAGCAACCGATCAATCATTCACAATTTTTAATCTAAAAATTAGAATAATGTTATTTGCTGCAATAAAAATTATTACTTACAGAAATTTCCTAAAAAAAAGTTCCCTACAACGCATTTTTGTTTTACGTATAAAATATTATAACTTCGATGTATTCAGCAGTGACTATGATTGATTGGCGACTCACCGTTGTTGAATTTATTTACAATGAAAATTACCGTATCTAACAAATTTGTTATTAATACTATTAATAAAAATAATAAAACATTTTTAGTACTTTTTCCACATAAAATTAATTGGATCAGGACCGGTTTCGCTCATTGCGAGCATTATCAACTGATAAGAAAAATATATAAATAGCAATGTTTACATAATTTTCTTATCAGTTGATAATGCTCGCAATGAGTGAAACCGGTCCTGATCCAATAAATTTTATGTGGAAAAAGTACTAAAAATGTTTTATTATTTTTACTATAATACCATTCCACCAAGTATTGACAGTGAACACATTAAAAATACTATTAATGTTTGTATCTTATCCCCTCTGTACGTCCAATGTATAAAATAATAATAGAAAAAACACAGACTTTTTTTGTAATTTATAACATAAGAATTACATTTTTTTTTATTCGTAAACTCTTGCGATGCTAGTCTGATGATGCTTCTTATAGAGGTGAAATACGTGTCGCAATTTGTAATACAATAAGTGGAATAAGCAAATCATCGAAGTTAATTTTGGATATTATAACTTAACCATAATGTATGAGAAACTCTCATAAGTAATATTCTATTTTCTAAAAAATATAACGTTCTGATGAGGGTGTGAAGCTGTTATATCTATTAATTAAAATAATTAAAAACATTTTTGAACCTTAATACACTTTTATTTTGACTTTGTTTCAATGGAGTGATTGATATCAAGCAAATTCCAATTCAATCAAAAATATTTTAGTATATCTCATAGGACAGCTAGCTGTCTGTTTGTCAGTGACATAAAATAATCATTCGGTTAAATTTAGTGTCAAAATATTTTAACAAAAACCATTGCATTGATTTTCACTAACTGTCGGCTTAACGTGTTTGATTTCCAGTATTTCAATATGTACTCTACATATTGCACAGCGAATGTGTTGTGGAAGACATGAAGACAATCGTTCATCTTTCTTCACTGTTTGACCTTTCTGATAAAAATATAACATATTATCAAGATTAAAATAAAATACATTGAAAAATGAATCCCAAATAATACCATCGTATGAAAATCTTGTAATGCGATTCGCAGGGCTTTTTATCATGTGAACGAATATCGTGTTTAAATGTTTAACATGCTGACATCTAATTAATGTGCGTGAAAGTCTTGCCAATATAACAAAGTCAATTTTTAATGAAGCTTTACAACCAAAAGCGAAACTTAATTATTTTATTTTGAGGTCTGAATAAGTTCCACGCAATTTATTGACTACTTACAGGAAGCTCAATGTATTGCGACGTGTAAAAGCTTCAAAATTATCGCTTAAAAAATATATTTACGCAATAAGACGTCATTGAATTAAATTGTATTTTCAATTAGTAAACTTACATTTTATATAGCCATAATAATTGTATATGAGCTCAATACAGGAGAAAAATTGTACAGGACTGGAGTAAAAAATGTGACTTAGAATAATAATTCGTTGGAGAATTTGATATGTTTAATAATCATACTCATCTACTTTTTTCCATGCAGGGTACAGTTAAAGCTTATACCGGTTTTTGAATTTCGATATATCTTAAAACTCGGCTTAAACTGGTTTTAGAAGTTTCACAATAATAGTAATTCAATGAAAATAACGAAAAAAAATCATCAAAGAAACCATTTGTTTACCATTGAGCATATAGATTCCTAATCTCAACAGAAATATTTAAACGAGAACTTCTTGTTACTCAGTTATACAACTTCTACTTTTCCCAAAGATAATTCTTCTCGCTTCAAATATAGCCAAAGCAGTTTCAAGTCAAAATACTTACGTTGTTAATTTAAAAATAGGGGGAAAAAATGATTATTAATTCGAATACTTGCAACCGAGCTATCAAATTGAAAACCCCAACTTTTGAACATCGCAAATTTCGCTTGAAAAATCATTTTTTGAAAACCGACCAGCCTTAGATTCAGTATACTTTAGAGTTTAAAAATATTGATGTAAAGTTTGACGTAAGGCAGACTATATAAAAGAGAATTTGTATATATTTCGTTAATAATTATATTCGACTGTAAAAGTCAAGACACATAACCCAAACATAACAAATAATATAATTTTTGGACAAAGGAAAATTATACAATATAAACAACATTGAAGTGCACGGAGACTGAGATTACTATATAAATTTAATAAATTGTTTACAAAAACACTTCTTTTTTTCAAACTTAAAAGCTAAGTTTAAATACTAATTCGGCATTTTCAGCTTACATTTTTTGATAGAATGTATATCAAGTTGAATACATTGTTGTTATCTAAAAAAGTGGTTTTGAGTAAACTGTAGGCTACGTCATTTTGCCTTTCCATAGTCGAATCGTATTTTGATGTCAACTGAGTAACATATATTTAAACTATATATTGTATACATATCTCAATCGATAAAAAAAATAATAACCAAGACTATCTGATGTGATTTAAAAATTTCCAAATATCTTACGAATCAGTAATTTGTATAAGCTGTAATACTTGCTTTCATTTTTTTCCTATGTTAACAACACCATGACAAAACACTAACATGGTACAATAATTCAAAATAGTTTTCAGTAAAATTGGGTTTAACATTTTTAATCAATCATAAAAATTAATAATACTTGGCAATAAACTACAGATTTCATATTAATTGCATTCTTATACTAATAATAGTGGGTGGTTATTTAAATAAATTTATTATTTATTGCAGTGTCATAAATTTTATTTTAAAAACGACCTCAATTTGCTGCCAGGATATGAACAATTTATTCCAATACCATTAAAATATTGATTAATTTTATTTAATACACTTTTAAAAAGCGATGTTTAGGAGTTTTTAAAAGTTAATTAAAATACGCCTTTCAATTTAAAAATTTACACTTCAAAACGCTCTTAGCATTATGTTTTATAAATACAAAAAAGCAGTTATGTTAAATAACTTCTATGTTATGTATGTATAAGAAAAAATATATAGTTAATAATTATTATTGAAAATAATTTTATAAAATACACACTCGGCTACGAATGTTACAATAAATTAAAAATAATGAAATATTTAATCATACAATAAATTGAAATTGTTGATAGTTTTTTCGGCTTCGCGTCATCGTCAGGATTATTATACTATTGTTATACTCATATGACTTTTTCGCATTCACTGAAAGAGTTAACCTTTGATGAGAATAAACAATGGTTTGGCCATATATTAATTTATTGAAAATTATCATGAATCCAAATTGCCATTTTTTTAATGAATATTATATGATTTTTAAGATATTAGTTTATTTATATATGAGGTAGACATATAGTGCTGGCAATTCCGCATAAAATAGTGAGTTATTTTTTTAAAAACATGGCTTTTATGTACATAAATTATTGACAAATAAAAATCGAGTTTATTACAAAAGTGGCAGTTTACATTATTCTATATATCAAACACAGCAGTTATTAAAATCATTTATCAATAAATTAGATTGAAATAGCAAGATACTGTTAATAATAACTTTTTTTATAAGTTTTATCTTCTAAATAAAAAAAGGTTTTTAAATAATTTGCCAAAATTTTAGTATTCTGATAACTGCCGCTTTTGTTTTCCGACCCCTCATACATAACACACATTTTATGTACTAGTTATATTAACCATTTTATCAAATGATTGAGAGTGTTTTTTTGGCAAAATTGTGATTTTTTTAAATATTATTTCAATACAATAATATAATGTTGTTCCTCGAACAATTAACAGTTAACGCTATAGAAGTGATGAATATGCTTGTTAAAATCATTATTTCACACTCAGGTATCTTATTTTAATTGTTTTTTTTTACAGCAATTTATTTTTATTAGTTGCAAATTTTTTAAATCAATAGATTTTTAAAAAATATCAAAGCTCTATGCAACTGGTTATTTGAAATATTTATTTTTTGCTTTCTTAAAACATGGCACACATTAATCAGAAAAAACTCATCTATGAGTCGGAATTAAAACCTGATTAGCGCATGTGTATATTTAGCCAGTACATAACGTTTGAACCTGTATTTGACTGCCAAAGAATCTGGTTTGCTTAGTGCAACTGTTATTATTGAAGTGTTAAAGATCCAGTTTGTCCTGTAGGCTGCTCGTCCTTGAGACAGGTCTGATGGAACTGGTGTCCACGCACGTTGGTCGATCCCACTGTTGGCTGACCAGCTCTGCGTTGGTATTCCGGTTAATCGACGCAGAGGTGCAATTTTCTTCTTCCGCATAGAGGTTATCTCAATCTTTAGCCATACATGGAAAAGTATTCTTAATATTATAATTAAAAAATTGGAATAAATCTGGCCTAGAGGTATTTGATTAAATGGATGAGTGCCAGGAAACTTATTTTAAGCATGATTGTGGCTATTATTTATAAGTCCGGCTTGTTCCACAATTGATGAAACATGAACCGTGAATGTAATTACTAAATAAACATATATTTTTAAAAGTATTTTCAGAAAGCAGTCTCAAATTTGGCTTGATAACATACAAAATATCATTTCAAAATAATTTAAAACTAAAAATATTTTAAAATGTATATTTGTTTACAAATTAAAATTTAAGATTCATATCTTAACCATTTTGAAGCGAGCCAAGTTTCCAAGTAATAGCGTCATTTATTATATTTCACATTTTGACAAAACAAAATAATATCAGCATTTCTATATAAATGTTAATAAAAAATCGTTAATCAATTATTTTAAAAAAATTACATGGTTACCAATCATTAGGGGTCTATTTTAACAAAACTTATATTGGTATTATGTGTGAATGAGTCGGTCTACAGCAACATCTATAGCTAATACTTTTTTTAAGTAACTTTTCTTTAAACATTTGTGTAATTGATAAAATCTAGCTAATAAAGCAGTCACTATTATTCTATTCCACTAACAGTTTACTGTATAAAATAAAAAGTAAGCCAGTGGTGTGCTTAAGCAGTGATTTCTTATTTTTGTTCAGTTAATTAATTTATGACAACTAAAATGCTGTATTTATTTTTTCAAATTTATGAAGAACAAACACTAAGTAATAAATTTATATCATTCTTCTTTATTTGAAATTTAATATTTCTCTGTTTGACAGTTATTATTTCAACAGTTAACTAGCCATGAATTTCTAATAAAAACTGAAAAAAAAATATATATAAACCTAGTAGCGATTTTTATTTATTTCATTTTGTCTATGTTAAATATAATTTTCAAAATTAAATAATCTGTTTTGATTTGTTTCTAAGATTATATATGTCAAACATATTATATTGTGTTATGTTACAAACACTTGTTTTTTTTCGTGAAATTATGATTTTACTCATTATTAAATGCGTTAATTCTACCGAAGATTGTCAGGGAACAATATGATTTTTTTAAATAAAATTAGGATGTCATTGAATGCGCTTGAAACATAAACGTTTACACTTAGTATAATATTTAGAGAAAGGATTTACAGCCCCATGAGCAGTATCTCAGTGTATGATCATTTGAAAGGGGCGGCTTGATGAATGTTTTTCATTAACGTTCCGATAATCTTAGTGTAAGATAAATACCAAGTGTTTGAACTTGCATTTCAAAACACATTGAATAATATTTATGCGATAAAATAGTTTCAAAAGTTAATATTCACGAAATGGCTTCACTATAATATTTAACAGTTTTAAATATAATAATGTTTGAAAATAATTTATACATCTAAAATATATTACACTCAACTCTTTTCTTCCACGATTCACTAAAAATAACAAATACTTTATTTTTACACGAATTTCTAAAACAAGACCCAGACAAAAAATACAGAAACGGAAAACAGATTTCAAAATTAAAATTAATTCAACAACACAAAACAGTAATAAGAAACACTTTACTAGATCTTTCATTTGATCCAAACACATCAGATGTGTCAAACATTTCTAGCGACTGGAAATATTAAATTCCTCGTATATAATAATCAAATAGACTGGTGAACAATATTATTTTTTGTTAATTAAAATACATATCATCGGTAATAAGCTTATTGGGTCTTTTACGCCCGTTGTGGTCTAGTTTACTTTACCGATGAGGCAGATTTGGGTTTGATTCTCGATAAGGTCGATGTAAAATTTAGACATTTTTCAATTTAAGTTTGTGATGTCAATTCTCATCGAGTTAATCTCGTAAGCTTTTTCAAATTCAAAATGTTTATCACATTGGCAGCTGTGATGCCAAATATTACTGTTTTTTTTAATATAACCTTTTTTACTAGATTTCTATACTAAAAGTAGCACGGTTTTTTTAAATTTAGGAAATCAATATTTAATTCTCTTGTGAATTATTTATTGCATTGTATATTACTTTTTTTAATTGTTTTTTGTTGCACGTATCTACCGTGCAAAAAAGTCTTAAGTGTATAATGAAATTATGTTTTCCTATATATCAAACACATTGATAGAACCCACAAGAAAAACCCTATTTCCATTCAAAATAGGATTTTACCCTTGTATTCTGAGAATAGATAATATTTATATAAACAAATATCTGGTCAAGCAAAATTCACGGAAATATCGAGACGAAATTTGAAAACAAAATAATTAGACTGTTTCAAGAAATGCAATCAAGCCGTTCATCCAACGATAACCTTTTTGATAATCGTAACATATTATTATTTTATAAAAATATAAACATGACGTTATTCTGCTACGCTGGGAAATTAAAATATTGGCTTTATTATTAATTGTATACAAAGGTTAAAAAAAATAATCTGCTGTTTTAATTTGATATATTCTACATTTAAATACAGTATGTCCTTAATATAGTTATATAAATAAATCATCAGAATTGTATATCATGATGATTGCCGTAAGAAATCAAGAATTCATAAGATTGCTTGGCATAACAACTATTGTATTGATAGAAGTAACAAACTTAACAAATACGTTCGAGTGCATGATTTGAATGAAAATATGCTAGGAAATTTCTCACACGTGCAATGCTCTCAATTACCAATGGTTTCCTACTAAAGGAATAGAACAGTCAAATTATATGTTTGGTCTATATAAAATTCTGGACAAAAATCATAATGTTTGTGATTTAATTTATTAATCGATTATCATTTCGCGACAGTTTGAAACAGTTGCAGAATTCATCATCAATAAATAATATATAATGGCGTTGAGTGACCTCAAACTAACATATGAATTTAAATCATAAAAGCTTACGAATATACTTTTATTTTGGTGATAAATAAGTTTTTCAAACGATGTAGAACGTTGGTTGCACACTTTTTATTTGCTATAAGCCGAAAGTACACATTTACAATTTTAAATAGAAAAAAACTTTAAAATTGAATCGTAAAATATGTATACATGTAGTCAGTAATTTTCTACAACTTCATATCTGAAAAAGTACATTATTTTTGTAGGAAGCACATAAATGTATTTTATTCTACCGCTATCGCTATAAAATACCACGGAATGTTTTTTTCTTTAATATCTTTGAGTAAGTTAATAAGGAAAGAATCAAAAACGTTTCCATCTATCTCACCCACTTCTTCATACTAAACGAATGATCATATTACTTGCCGAATATTTATTTGCTAACGTTTTTGTGTTACGTTAAATAAAGCATGAAATATATATTTTTTGAGTTTAACAGTTGAGATACATGTTTGTAGAAAATTAACGACGATGTGTTTCGCAGAATTTCCTAGGTCTCCAGTCACCGTGGTATGCCAAATCGCGGGCTTATCAATTATAACCAATTTTCCTGAAATCAATAAACATGACGTGTATTCTTGAAATGGTATATTATTTTTTGTATCTTTTATACTTTTAAACATACTATAATAATGCAGATAAGGTACACATAAAACAATTTTTAAGATTACTACGCAATTTATTGAAGAAGTCTATAAAAGAGCATTGCTCTGATTTGCTTGTCAGTTTGTTTTGTGCTTTCGTTTATTTATTTACTCCGTTTTACAAATCATAATCCTCGTATGTAAAATTTTATTATTTTTTGTGCATTTTGTTTCGTTTATTCTTGATGATAACATCAGTGGTGTACTATATATCAAAAAGTGTTTCTTTTACAAATAATCAATAATATCGACCATTTAGCAAATAATTCATAATTATATATGGTAGACAATAATTAAACAATTTTATTAATAGGAAATATATATTCAATCAATTTCCCATTTTAATACGCTCGTGAAACAGTATATTTTGAATAATTTTCTAAAAAACTATTCAACACTTTAAAAAAAATGTTTTTTTTCAGTTGGACGACAAATTTCGTTATATAATCACTGTATCAACTGTATCAATATTATACACTTCTTTATTTATGTTTATATATAGTAATACATGTTAAAAAGTTATACATTTAAATTAATATAATTCCTAGATTTGACATTAACCATTAAACGATATTACGGATTATATTTCATACTCGAAATGGCGAAACTTGAGAACCGGGTTGTTACTGATAAAACGATAAAAAATCAACTGTATTTCATTCACATTTATAATTGATTTCCAATATTTTTCAAAATCAAATAAGCAGACAGTGTTAGCAAAAATGAATTTATAACACGGAACAAAATTCTCGTCAAACGGGCAACCACGAAAGTTGTGAAAATAACATTTTTAAAACCATCCAAACTTATAATAATCTCGAATAGATACAAAACAAATTTTAATCACTTGCATGTGAAGCAAAAAAAATGACAATTTTCAAGTGATGTAATATTATTTTTATTGTTTCAGTCAAAATGAAGTTCCTCTTCCTCGTCTTCTTCGTCTTCATGGTGATGAACTTCTTCTTCATTGATAATGCTCTCGCTGGAAAGCCAGCAACCACCAGAGGTATTTATAAAAATAATTCAAAATATGGTGTTTTTTTATATAAAATGTATTTAAAATTCATTTCGATCACCGTAGGTTTTTTTTAAATTTTGTAAGATTCATTTTTAAATTTCATTTTGATTTTCAAAGCAGTGTTGATTTTTCGTTTAATAAATGTTATTTTTTTTAAGTACGTGGATGTCTGTATTTTACAGTCTACATTTTTCATTTTGATAGTTGTAAAAGGTTTGAAAATATTTTAATGTGTACATTAAAAAAATGATTTTTGTTTAGTTTTCAATACGGGAATAGCGGCAATTTTACTTTTTTTCTGGCATTTTGTTATTGATAAAATACTATAAATACCGGTATCCCGGTTTCGGTATTAACGATATTGCAATCCCAAGTCTAATACATATTTTTTCTACGTTTGTTCAAGATTGAAATATGGTTTTGTATTTTTTAATCAATAAACTTGATAACGGTGTAATAATATATTTTTTATTTATTTCAGTGACCGACTGCGCTGACCCTAACGAAGTTTACTTATATTGCGGCAGCGCCTGCCCAGCACAGTGTGGAGACAAAATTGGAGACAGGGTCTGCGCAGTAAAATGCGTCGAAGGATGCTTCTGCAAGAAAGGATACGTTCTCAATAAATCCAAAAAATGTGTTTTGCCCGGAAAGTGTGCATAAGTTTACAATAAAATAAAATATATATGTATATATATATATCTATAAATAAATTTGTATATTGTGAGAGTTCTCACAGAATTTTATTTCACCTTTTTTATTGTTATCCTCTGTTCACAATACAATATAAATAAAACTGAGAAGAATCCTGTACAACTAGTTTCGTCTTATTGACAGCTATGTATTAGGCTCTTTATAATTCATACGTTAAAGTAGAAGTATCCAATTGGTCACTATTCTCTTTAGTGTAGTTTATTTTTTGATTGGTAAAAAGTTCAGTTTTTTTTTAATTTCACAAGGGTTATCAAATATTGTCTGTCTGAAATATAATATATACTTACTGATGATAGTGATATCTCAAAAAAAAACAATCGACATTTTTGTAACGATTTTCATAAAACTAAAAGAATTGCTTTTTTCTTCTATTGCAATGGTGTTTTATCAAGTCTATCTCTAATAATCGATAATTATTGGAGAGCTTATAGATTTATCGTTTTGCGAAAGTATTTTTTCATGTGAATTTTTTGATGGTTAGTGGAAATGAAACTGCATAAAGATCTGTTAAATATTTTTTAATAATTCTCACATTACTAACAATTACAATTTGAACATAATTCCATTGTAGCTACACATTTAATAAAAAACTTTATTATTTGAACATTCTAAAAGTGTTTATTTGCATTATACATATAATGATAATATATTTATATTAATTAAAATATAACATCTAGTGTTTTAATGAGTGTTGAAAAAATGCCTGTAGCATATATTAGTATTGAAAAAAAATAGGTAAGCATTGGGTATAATTATTGTTGAAATATTAAATTTAAGTCAGCCATATATAAAATAATCTATAGTAGATACTAATTTACAATTAATGTAAAGTAATAAAGGGAATAAAATATTGGCATTCAAAATATAAGATAACTTGAATTAATATAGTTAATATTTTACAATTCTGGGCTATATATTTTCAACCCGATATTATGTATGCGATTTTTTATGTATGTATGTTTAAAATGATTTAAGGACTTCTTGAATTTTCTATCAATATATCGGTATGCTTGGCTGCACAATTTTGGAACATACGTTTTTAAATGACGCTAATGTCAAAATATTATTTTTAGCTCCTGATTAGCACCTGATATTCCGAAACTATTACAAATGTCATTTTCAAGAATTAAAAACGACGTAGTACATATTGGCCATTAAAAAACACAACATTTTCCGAAAATTATATAATGAGGTAATATTTTATTTTTTATCCATATCCTTTCTCACTGTTGAGCAAGTGACCTTCTAATGAAGATATGTTAACAGTTTTTTTTCTACGAAAACTGTTTGTTACTCAATTGCTTAACCTCTCTTTTTTGAAGAGAGTAGTCTGGATATAAGTATAGGGCTAAGGCAGGACAGAAAAAACGCTGTTCGTACTGGGATTTGAACCTGAGAAGCCTGTCAAGAAAGCCAATGATGTTGACTGCTGCGCCGCGGCTTCAACATTTGAGTCACTGTCAAAAAAATTTTGTAGAAGAAAATACTTGAGATTTTCAGTTAAATTAGAGAATTGTGAAGATTGACAAATTGATTTTATTTTGAGAGGTAAATTTTCTTTGGAAGTTATTACTAAAATTGGAATATGTCGCAGTTACCTAATTTGTTTCACTCCGAAGACAACCAGCTAGCAGTTTGAGAATTCCTACTGATTTTCCTCCATTTAAATGTTTTGTCAACAATTAACATTTTTTTAATTGTCACTTCATAAAATCGTGTCGATAAGACACTCGGAAAACAACATCTACGTCGACTAAACAATTTATGCCAGTCTATAAAAGGACATCGCTCTAGATTCTTTTGTCAGTTTGTTTTGTGCTTCCGATAATTTATTTACTTCATACTTCAAATTAATCACCTCGTATGTTGAATTTAATTAATATTTCTGCTAATTTAAATAGCTTATATCATGGGTGTCCAACCGGTAGATCGCGATCGACCGGTCGATCCCAAAGCAAAATTTGGTCGATCCCGAAAGCTTCTGTGAATTTCGAAAAAATATATAATTTAAATATAAATAAACAAAAATACAAAAATAGAATTATTTTGTAAGCACACGCCTATCTAATGATATGTATTTCACATTTAAAATAAATATGTCTAAGTTTGAAGAAGGGAAGAATAAATTTCTTATAAGAATCACGTTAGAAGTCGATCGCGAGAAAACTTAATATTGAAAAGTCGATCCCAGGGCAAAAAATGTTGGACACCCTTGGCTTATATTGTTGCTAATAATATTATTATATAATTTAAGACAAGGGTGTCCAACCTTTTTTGCCCTAGGATCGACTTTTCGATTTTAAGTTTTCTCGCGATCGACTTCTAACATGATTCTTATAAGAAATTTGATTTATTGTTTTTTTTCTTTCTTCGAACTTAGAAATGTTTATTTTAAATGCGAAATACATATCATTAGATAAGTATGTGCTTTCGGAATAGTTCAATCATAGTATTTTTGTATATTTTATATTTAAATTACATATTTTTAAGAAATTACCGGAAGCTTTCGGGATCGACCGGTCGATCACGATCTACCGGTTGATCTACCATGACTTAAGGCAATACGTATTACGTAACGTTTTTCTTAATATCAGTGTATTATTTTGATTAAATTTATTATAATAATAAAAGTTTCTTTCTTTTTTTATACTCTATATTATTATAAATTTACAATCTCTTTTTACAAAGCTTACTCTTTTCGAAGCAAACTTCATTAAACAATTAAATGTTAAAATATAAGCATATAATATTATTCTTAAAATGCGACGGATTTGGTGACTTACACGTGTCATTTTTTTTAATTACCTAACTAATTATAATTATTGTTATGTTACTATGAGTGATAAAAGTGTATTTTTCTCATTTGATGTTCGTTTCAAAAGTCTTAACAATATAGTTAATCTGAATGTCAATTATAATAATGAATTATAAAAAAAATATAGATAAATTCGACGGCTACTTTGTGAACGTTAATTTTGAAGAAAAAAAAATATTTTATAACTCATTTATTCCACTTTTTGTGCTACAACTTGTGACACATGTTTCGCCTCTTTAAAAAACATCGTCAGATAGAGTATTGCGACGTTTACGAATCAACTAAAAATATATTAAAATCTTACGTTTCGCTATAGCTTTTAATTTGATTTTAAATTTGTATCTATTATACAAATACATTCAATTACTAAAATATCTTGTTTTGTTGTCAAAAAAATGTGAAGGGAGTATATATATATTTATGTGAATAATTTTCTTTTATTAAAGTCAAAATGAAGTTCCTCTTCCTCGTCTTCTCCATCTTCATGGTGATGAACTTCTTCTTCATCGACAATGCTTTTGCCGGAAAGCCAGCAACTACCAGGGGTCAGTATTTACATTAACCAATAGTCAAAAGTATTTTTAAAACATCATAACTTACCTGTTGTATGTACCGTGATAATGTGTTCTAATTCTTACTTAAACATTTGAAATAAACAAGTATCTTAAAATTTTGACAACTTGTCTTTCAGTTAATATAAGTGCAATTAACATTCATCACAATGTTTTCACCAAACAATAAAAGTGGTTCTTAAAACTCTGTTCATGACAAATTTAATTGTCCAGAATGTCTTTTGAATACATCACTTGCGTGTTAGACCCAGTCTGCACAAGTAAAGTGTTTCATAATTAATATCATAATAAAAATAAGGTGTCAAAAATATAGAGGTTTAACAACTGAATACCAGTGATCATAAAACCACTTCCGATGAGATGCTGCATTAGGAGACTCCGTGCTTCACATTGGCAGCGAAGCTACGACTGTTTGATTTTTTGTAATAATAAATTATTAATTATTGATATTTTTCCTCGCAGTATTTGAGTCAGAAACCATATTTACTGATGAAATTTTAAGAACGTTGATTGCTATACCAGCGGTCGTCAAACTACGGCTCACCAAGGATTTCATTCCGGCCCCTGACTGTTAATATATAATATTTTGTTACCATGCCTGCTCTCAATGTGAAGCATATTGATTTATCTCAATATAATTGTTTCCACGATAACTGTTCGTCACTCAGTTGCTCAACTTTTTTTTTTGAAAGAAATCTCTTTAAAAAAGAGATTTCTTTGAAAAAAGAAGAATATGAATATATATGAATATGACAAGACTAGTGGTTAACTAATCACTCTCGCTACGTCCGTTTTTAAAGATAGGGTAAAATTTTAAGACTCCACATACATCTACATATGTCTTACTGTAATTCGAATCCATGACTTCCGCAGCCAACAACGTTGACCACTCGACTACGCAGCCGGTGATATACGAAATATTTGGTTTTTTTTCCATTCTAAAAGGATTCCATCAAGAATATTTTTCATTCGTCCTTCCAACGTTTTTTAATAAACCAGGGATCATCAAACTTTTTGAGAAGCGGGCAGGATTGAACTTTTTAAAAAGTAAGGGGGCCGGACGACATATAAATTCTTATTGGAACCCAATCAGATTATTATTTCATTTTATGTGGTTACATAATAATTAGAATGTAAACAAATGTTTGTCGTTCTTAGAATTTCAATAAATGAGAATATTCGAGAATTTTTTGAGTAAACGATCATCTGGTCGTCTCGCCTCCAATTTCTATTCAACTTCCTTCACTTTGATTCCCCTACCAGATATTTGTATGACAATTGATGATTTGAAATAAATAGTTGTCGTGAATTCACAACTAAATCATGAAAATTTATATTTCTTATATGAATAATTTCTATGTAAAAATCCAGAATTTTTCGCGGGCCGGATGAAAATCATCGGCGGGCCGTAGTTTTGTAACCGCTGGAATCAACCATCTCACCCATTTTTCGACAATTTCGGTGACCTCTGGTCTATACTACTGTACTTATTATGATCATTTGTTGATTCCAGTAACTGAATGCGCTGATCCTAAAGAAGAATACCTTTATTGCGGTAGTGCCTGCCCTGCTCAATGCGGAGACAAAATCGGAGACAGAGTCTGCGCAGTGAAATGCGTCGAAGGATGCTTCTGCAAAAAAGGATACGTTCTCAACAAATCCAAGAAATGCGTTTCACCTGGAACGTGCGCATAAACTATCTTTCAAATGATGTATAAATCAACGAATAAATCATTACGTTTTGAGAGTTATCAACGACTTTTTATTACACCTTTTGCTCCGAATCACATTTGATAATTTCCCCGAGAAGAATTCTATGTTAAACTCTTAGATTTAAATTTTGATGGTTGTTTATTATCATTATGTATTTCAAACATTAAACAGCAAGTAACTATCATATGCGCTTAAATCACGTGCTTTCTCTCTCAAACATCGCTTTTTCAATATTAGACAAAGTAAGAAAACTAATAATTCACCGCAATTCCAGTTAGAATTTATATTGAGTGCTTTGTTTCTTTACTTATTTATCTAATTTATTCGTAATGAGCAATCAACTCTTTTTTAAGTGCTGGACTCATATTAAACTGATATATATCTCATATCTAGAAGTAAACAATATTTTGAGATCAAAGAACATAGATACATATTGATTTATCAATGTATTTCAGTCCTCCTTTTTAATGGTATGTGTATATAACTGAAATATTGTATATTAGAATTATTTTATAAATGTTAATATTTCTTATCTGGATGTCTGCTAATTCGAATACATTTTATATTACTTAAATATGATATTATGATAAAACAATAATTTTAATGCTGCTATGTTAATTTTGTTAAGAACCAAATGCCTTTTATATATAATATAAACCATTACTAGTGATAGTATTAAAACAGTCTTCAAGGATAGGGAATATGGTACAAGCCATGAGATTACGAATCGTTTTTGAAATTAAATTTTATAGACATGCATGATTAGAAAATCGTTATGGTGTTATGTTACAATGTTGTAAATTTATGAAAACATTGAATGTTTCAAATTCTAATAATATGTACACAATTGAAAATACAATTTTATTGAATTAGTTATTACGCGTTTGTTAATAAATTGACAGCAACAGATTCCAGGTAGATAAGATTAAAATATTCGATATAGAAGCTATAGCTCTATTTTTCTGCGTACTTCTGACGGTTTGCAAACTGTTTTCTAATTAGAATCTAAAAGCTTTCAGTTCGATTATAATTCTAAGCCAGCTTGCAAACCGTCAGAAGTACGCAGAAGAACAGAGCTTATACCAAAATTATGTAAATAACTTACAATAACTTACAATAAATAACAATTGAGGGTATTGTGTACAAACACAGCTCATTCCAAAATTTATGTAGTAAGTATTTTTAGTTTTACATTTCTTTGGAATGATATTTTGTGTATTATCGAGCCACTTTTGAGAATGCTTTCTAAAAATACCCTAAAATTTATATTTATTCACTAAATTACATTAATGGTTGATGTTTCAACAATTTTGGAGAAGCCGGGTTTGCAAATAATAGCCTCAATTTTGAAGCATTTTTTTAATTCATAAGTTAAGCAAGAAAAAATATTTAGCAGTATAGTTAACTTCCAATATGCAAGATAGTGTTTTTCATATACATCACCGTTACACTTATTTCAACATTTAAAAAAATAAAATTGAAACAATCGTAATCGTAAAATTACATAGTTGATACCTTTATGAATCTAAACTAGTTGTTAGTTCGTATTATTCTGGAATTTTAGCTTATTCGTTATGACTTCATTTGGGATAATGTTATTATTCCTACCCAAGAGATATTATTATTATATTACCTACTGATCAGGCGAGTCTGTGCAACAATGGGCTGCCAATATGTTATCAAGAGACATCTCAGCTTTTCACGATGTGCAGATGAAGGGTGGATTTTTAAATACTCGTATAAAATTATGCGTCATAAATATGAAATTAATCAAAAGTTACTTAATATATACACATTATGTAAAAATACGAAATGAAACGTAGGTAAAATAATCAATATCGATAACTGAAAAAAAGTACCTACCTACTTCAGATTGCAAGGGTGGAGAGTTCTAAAATTGACGTATAAATTAGGTACTATTCTTTTTGTTACAACTTTTTACAAAGTTTATCTCGTATGATCTTTCAATTTTCGGCGCATTGGCATTCGATGTTATCCCAAATATTTTTATCAATGGTATACAAATTTTAGATAAAAATAGCACTTCGATTCTTAATTTGGTTAGCATCAGTATCCTTTGACACTCGAGTATTAAATATTGCTCATAAAAACATATAACATTTCGAAACTAGTGAGTTTTTTATTCACGATCAATTATTGCATTTTTATTATTTCCATATTTAAAAAAAACAAAACTATGTTTTTTAAAATGTTTTGCCATTATTTCGAGAATATTTATTTTAATGTGTGATTATTAAGGTCACAATATCCAACAAAAACAATGATAAAAATGAATGTCAACATGATAACTGATACAAAGATGTAACACTTCCAAATATTTATTAAATTTTAGTAAATAATATAAAAATCGTATCAATCATTAAAAACAAAGTTCAAAGGGTAAGAGTCACGGTCTACAGAGACACCTATAATTAAAACAAATTATTAAATTGCTTTTATACAAAAAAATCGTTTAATTGATAGAATCTAGCTTAAAAGGATTTTCAAATCATCCCAGTTGAGTTAAGCATTCTTTATTATCATATTTTAATAAAGTTTATTTTTAACAAAATATCAGGAAGCCGGTGGCGTGCTTAAGCACTGACCTCCTATTTTTTTCAATAAAAAATCGCATATTAACCAAAACGCACCATTTTAATTTGAAAAAAATATCAAATGTGAATTTTTTTTAATTTATCGATGGTTACATTTTTTTAATTTAGTCAAGTATGAATGTTCAATAAAAGCTTAAAAAATAAAACTGTATGTAATTATTGATGGATTTGATTTTTCTAACGTTTAATAATTTTAAAGAATAAACATTTTTAAGTTAGAAGTACTGGAAAAATCCAAAATAAAATTTCTTATTAGAATCATACTAGGAGTCGATTGCGAGAAAACTTAAAATTTAAAAATAGATCCCAGCGCAAAAAATAAGTTATGCATCCTTGATTTAAACGGTTTGTGTTTAATCATTTGAATAATGTTAAATTCTTGCTAGAATAGTATTGTATTTATATATATTGTATTTATATATATTGTATTTATATATTTATGTATATAGAGGAATACAACACGATGTATTCGTCTTTCTACCCCTAGACATTATATAATCATTTCGATTTGATAAATTAACATCTTTTATATATATGTATACGAAAGGGGACTTCTCACATTAACGGATATATATGTGGTCCTTCTGGGTAAGCATTAAATTAATTAATGAAATATTTGATCATATAGACCAGGCATGCACAACCCGCGTTCAGTTTGAATTTTTTTAAAAGCCGTCAGCAAATCTCAAACAAATTCTATGAAAGTATCTTCAAATATACAAAGGCAATGATCGCATTATCTTTTGGATTATAATATAAATATATTCTAAATACTTTTAATTTATTTATTTATTTATAAATATTTTTTTGGAAATGAGTACTTTAATTTTTTTTTAAGATTAACATAAATTATAATTCCCTCTTCTATATTTGAAGCATTAACTAAATTGTGGTTCCTGCAAAACCTGGTAATTCAAAATATGTAATTTATACTCCCGGATGCAACAAGGACTGTTATGCTGCAGATGACGTTTATTAAATGGCATACAAACGAGTACGATACTTTGCAAAATGGCTTTCTCAAACTACTAATTTCAAAAGCGTTTTCCTCTTACAAATTATTCTCATTAGATACTTAAAAGATAATTTACAAGCAAGAAAGCAGTAAGCGATTTTTAAACGTCACTCGCCGGTAGAATAAAATGATCTGCATTACAAGATAACAGAAATTCATTTTGTTAAGTGTATGCGTAAATTATTATTTTGTAATCAACGTTATCATTATGCCGAGATTCTTACGTACAAGATTCTTCCGGACACGAAATCTCCGTACAGAATACTCCGAACCAATACTCCCCATAAGAAGCCCACGTGCACTATTTCTAAATTGGCGCGCACTCTTATGTCTCTCGGTAGGTTATACGTAACCATTCAAATATATGTTTTTAATCGAAATATCACTGCATTTTTTGAAAAAAGGTGCCAGAACTTAATTCTTGTCAAGCTTTTTTTTCTAATTCATCTCCGTTTTCAATGTTTATGATATGTTTTTCTAATGTAGTATTTCAACAAAGTTTTTTTAAGAGAACTGCTAGTTATTCAGATACTTAACGTCCCTTATTAAAAGAGAGTATGAATAGAAAGATAGAGCTGGTAGAGGATTAGTGGTTAACTATTCGCTCTTGCTTTGCCTTGTTAATTTTAGGATTTAAAAGAAGGAAGGATAGATATCACAAATACCAACGCCTGGGAACAGAAATCGATCTTGTAGGTCCAATATCAGTTCTAATAAAAAAACCTTCTTATTACTTTTCAGGGTAATCATGATTAAAAAAAATATTTTCACACTTCTTTCGGCATAAAAAAATAGGAAAATTTCGAAGGAAAAAGAAATTGCGAATATTGATTTGACACATTAAAAATGTGGAGAAAAATGGTGCCGGAACGCCGTTCCACCACGTTACATGGGAAAAAAACACTGACTCTAATTAACTGAAATAAATGAAAAATTGAACATTTAGTTAATTTAACTAAAATTAAACTCTTATCTATAACCAGAACAAGAAATATATCTCATTTAAGTATATCATAATAACATAGAAGGATCAGGTGTAAAGAACGACGTGAAAAACTATAAGATTTTAAATAAATTTATAAAACAAGTTAATAATTTTCTAAAAATAGGTTTCACAAGAATGATTGTTTTATTTGAACTAACGTTATATTCTATATCCTGTTATATTGTTCAAAGTTCTCTGAAATTTATAGTTTATTCCTCAAATTTACCGGAAGAGTAATTAATTACTCACTTGAGTATTTGTTTTTGATGATGTATCAAATAATTGAATATTTTGGTAACGCATAAGGAAATAGTACGTTGAATATTTTTTAATTTATAGTTAGTAAGGAAGCATGTTGTAGTCGCAAGTTGCAAGATGCATTATTCGAGTTAGGGATCTTAACACCGGTATTTATAAATTAAATACAAATGATATCAATACCGATATTAAAAATAGGGATTAATATAATTTAAAAAAAAATGGAAATTAGGATGGCAAAACCGAATGTTCATATTAAGCGGCGTTATTGAAAAAAAGACAATTTACAGGAATTTAAGACTTTTTTTACCATGTCCGCTCTTAATGTCGAGCATATAGACTCCTAATGGATTATATATCTAAAGAGAGCAGGAATAGACGGATAGGGCTAGGACAGGACTAGTGGTTAGCTAATCGCTCTCGATACACCCCCATTCATAGGATATGATGGGTGGGAGGGGCCGGAGGGGGGAATTCAAGACGTCACATGCATCCATGCCTTCGAACAGAAATTCATAAATCGATTGAAAAATCAATTTATAAAACTGTTCGTACTGGGATACGTACCCGTGACTACCGTAACCCCAAAGCCAATGACGTTGACCACTCGACTACACAGATGGCATTAAAGACTTACTTTCAAAAAAATATGTTTTCTTTGAATAAAATCTTATTTTTAAAAATTTAGGTCATCTATGCTAAAATCAGTCAATCTTAACGGGATCTTTGTCCAAATTAATCCACTTAAGTAAAACTTTTTTAAATTCAACGCTTATTAAACAACGAGTAATAAAATGATTATAAGATTAGTAAATTTGAATCGCATATACATTCACACAAGTTTTGTTACTAACGACCCGGGTTTCGCCTTTCGTCATCTTCAGGCGTTCAAGTGCATGAATGAACTTGAACTCATGAACTGATGAACCGACTTCAGTCGAAATCTTAAATTATATACCATTAATATTAAAATCAAAAAAAATGATTTTAAAATGCAGCTGGAATACCGGAATCCCGGTTCGGGGGCAGCGGTATTCCAGTCCCTGGTCCGGGTGTGGTGATGTGATCCGAACGCCTACGGCGGCCTGCGGTGGCAACACGCTGCGACACTGCACCAATAAATTTAATATTCCCCGCCCGCCATAAATCTACGTGTAATAAATAAAAAACGTGCGCGTCATAAATCCAACAAGTGCCGTTCATTTTCACTAAATGCCCACTGAGGTGCGTCGAACCTCCTGCCTACTGCCTGCCTGCACTCCACCACTTGACCACGTAGAAAGTACCTGTTGGGCATTTCGAAAAAATAGACCGATTCACAATATAGGCGGCACAGTGGCAGAAGGCGTTAAATAAAAAAAGGATATGTTGAGCTTTGAATGCATACAGATAAATATATTTAAGCACGCTGTATCTTATGAATATAAGATATAAGATACAGCGTATTTTCAGAGTCCTTACCTTTCACTCACAGTTTTAATGTGTTAAAAATATTGTTCTCTAATGAAAGTGTGATTTTTTAAATTATTTTTTTATTTTTTAAATTTGTACCTGGCATTCCAACAGAAAATAATTGGGCAAAGCAAAAAATAATATTTGTAGTATGAAATCACTGAATTGCGTTGAATATAATATATTTATATACAACACAAGATGTTGCTTTAATTAAGACTTGACTGTCAAATATGTATAATTTATAAATAGTATTGAGAGGGGACTGCTTGATAGTCACCCAAGTTGTCTAGAGCAGTGCTTCCCAGCCTGGGGTCCGAGGACCCCTGGGGACCCGAAGGTTTTTCGAAAATTTTCATTCATTTATCATTCTTTGTAATGAAGTATGAAAAAAAAAATCGGGGGTCCGCAGATTATTGTTTTCAGATTTAGAGGTCAGTGGCATGAAAAAGGTTGAGAACCATTGTTTTAGAACAGGGATCGTCAACGGAGGGCACTGTGGTATTTATTACAGATATTTTTTTAGTGCAGCTACAGTACAGTTTAGGGGGGGCACCGCCAAATTTTCCGAAATCCGTAAATTCTTGGAATTTCGAATCCAAAATTCTCGCAAGAGCTAAAAAAATTGTCGCGGTGTTCATTTTGTAAAATCCGCAATTTCCTGGGTTTTTGAAATTCAAAATTCCTTATAACATTTATACTTCAATAGCACAACATAGGTATGTAGGGCACAGAAAAATAAAGACACTCAAAAGGGGCCACGGGCCCAAAAAGGTTGAAAAACACTAGTCTAGAATCAGAAGAAGATTAAAAACATCACACACTGATTGGTAAATTAAGGACGTGCTACCGATTCACAGTGAGTGGTAAATGAAATTTATTAAGTGATTTGATTATTAAAACATATTTTATAAATTTAACATTACATTTTTTTAAATTTATTACAATTCTCAGATGCTTTACACTCTAAGAAACAACCAATCAAAATTATACAAAATTATTGTCCTATTGTCATCGGATTCACTTATGTAGTAAAAAAATAAGGTGATAAAAATCAAACTGGTGTAAATATTAATATAAAATATCTTTTAACTGACAGAAAAGAAATATAAATAATAATTTTAAAATAAATCTCCAGGTAATATAGTCGAACTATTTGGGAAATAAACTTATTGATAAAAAATTAGAAAATGTGTTACCACAAATATAATATATCGTCAGAATGTAAATGAATCAGTTATTAATTTATGTGATTATTATTTTTTACATGAACATGTTAATAAAATATACAGTGTTTAGCGAAATATGGCTTTAATGACAACATTACTATACAAAGAATTTATTTATGAGTATTTAAATAAAATTTATTTTCTTACCCAACAATAAAGTATTTCTTTATATATAGGTAAAAATACTGAACAAATTTACATTTTTTTCTATGTTTTAAACCTTGCCAAGCTATACAATTCAAACATTATATAAATATTGTTTATTCACTAATCAAAAAAGTGTTTTTATATAAGGCGCTGGAAAAATAAGAGCGCTAGTTTATAGCCATAAATATTTCTTTTATGGTTACCGTATAATAAATACCCACCTCCAAATTTTAAAATTAATGAAGATTGGCCGTATATGGCCGCCGAATTATGATTTTTTTTTAAATACGATGCTACTACCATAATTACGACGAAACTTTTTTGAATTCCAATTATAATTGTTGACTTCATTGCCCTCTACCACCCGTTATGGCCATACCGTTGTGCTATTTAACATCACAAACACTCATACCTTTGAACAGAAATTGATAATTTGATTGAAAAAATGCTGTTCGTACTGGGACTCAAACTGGCGAGATCAGTCACAGAAGCTAACGACGTTGACTGCTGGGCCACAGACTCCACATATAACACAATTATATTAAACCGCCATGAAAAAATATATCATTTTAATGAACGCGTGATAGTGATACCATTGGTTCTGATACTTCTGGAATTTGTCAATATTGATACTACTCTTGGTAGACTAAACATTAAAATCAAATTGAAATATTTTGTTTAATCTAAATTATTTTGGCAGTTATTTTACCGTAAATAATCAATAAAAATTAATTAAAGCATGCAGTTGTATTTTTCCAAACAATTTAAAGTGAATTTGAATATTGCCAAGATTTTCAAACACCCCAGCTCTTTTCTTTTGATTGCAAATTAGAACTAACAACTTCTTCCAACCACAACATTCATTATAAAAAATGTAAGAATGATTTGTATTTTATCATTGTGTATAAAAATCCGCCTGTGTGGTCGAGTGGTCAACGTCGTTGGCTTCGGTTGTGGAGGTCACGGGCTCGAATCCCAGTACGACAGCTTTATAAATTGATTTTTAAATCGATTTATGAATTTCTGTTTGAAGGCATGGATGTATGTGATGTCTTGAAATAACTATATACAATAATACTTATAGAACTAAAATGCTTTGTTACTTTTTCACCTAGTTACAATGGAGTTCTACCAAGTGAATGCCAATTAAATCGATCAATGTATTTATCACTTTCAAAGAGTTGAATATTGTTTATCAAAGTAACAATTATTTATCAGTTTAACTTTTGTAGTATCGAATTAGTAGCAACAGATTCGAATCCCGACTGACCTTTAGTAATTTTTGTTGTTGTTTACATTGCCTTTGTTAAATAGAACTAAAATATAATTACTTGCGACAATATAAAAAATACTGTTGAAGTAAATTCGGTTAAAATTGGTAGAAACCATGTCTCGTAAATATTCCAAAGAATCTGTTGACTTTTGGTTGTTTCCAAGTTACAGCAAACCGTCACCGAGGTTGCACAGCTCAGCGGCAAAGATACGCTTAGATTTAGTACATCCCGAAGGCAGTTTGTTATGTCGACCGTTTTGAGTTATTCCACCGTGGGGAGGTCGTAAGTAATGTCAAGTACTTTGGATAATACCGCTTTATATAAAACTTTTCTCTGCTACCCTAATACTTTTCAAATTATTAATCGATTTTAGTACACGACGTATTCAAAAAAAAAACTTCTTATGCTATGGCAAAATTTCACTTTACGTGTACATTATATACTGTACCTACTTTTTAGACGATTTTTTTTTACACTATTACGAAATAACACGGTGCTACATATATTGCATGTACTCACTACCAATGCCTAAAACAAGAGGTTAGCAGCGTGGAAATTTGAAAGGCTGCGCGGACCGATCAAATATTAATTGAATAACTGTCCTGTAGTGCGCGTCAACCCGATATGAGTGCGAGGGGGTTTTCCAACTGCTGCGCGGCCGCGCGCGTGCAGCTTAGAGGGAACCATTGCTCACTACTCAGTAAGATGGGCAACGAAGTTTATTCCTACAAACCTGAAAATATCTAAAGAAATTTTACACAGGCTCTGGATAACTCAAGTGATAATAAAAGCGATGTCGTACCAAATGTGTGTAGATCTATTGTTTTTTTTTAAATATACTTTTTTTACAATGTCCGCTCTCAATGTGTAGCATACGGACTCCTTACAGAGTTTATCTATACAGAAGAGTTTCTATGAAAACTGTTTGTTACTCAGTTGCTCAATCTTTCTTTTTTCGAAAGAGAGTAGGGATAGAAAGATAAAGGTAGGACAGGACTAGTGGTTAGCCAAAAGGTCTGCTTTAAGAATAATGTGGAGGGAGGGGGGAATTCAAGACATTATATATAATACATCCATGCATTCGAACAGAAATTCATAAATTGATTAAAAAATCAATTTTTAAAAACTGTCCGTACTGGAATTTGAGCCGTTGGCCCCATTGACGTTGACCACTCGATTAAAATACGACAAACAATATATTTATTTTTTTTTTTACAAGAAAACTTATGCACTATATTTTAATATTTATTTTTTTACTTTTTTACACATTAGTTAAATTCAATGTATTGTTATTTCTAACACTTAACAAATTGATAAATTATCATCATCTTTGCTTGTCAAAAAAACTAACTCATATCTGAGCTTCTTTCCTCCAACAATATCTTCTATCACCTTATGACCTGCCCCAATTCTCTCTTTTAGTACTCCTGAAAAATACTTCCCGGTTAGAATGAAGACTTTCCGCAATGGCCCATAGAATTTTTGTCAGTGGGAAATTAGGGATAATGTCACATGTAATAAAAAAGGCAAAATAATGTATTTCATTACTTTTAACTCACTTTTTTTTCTTTCTAATATTATTCCGACGTATTATATAAATCTAGTTTCCAGGTTAATAGTTGATTGTAACTTAGCCTTTTGGCTGCCATAGAAAAAAGTACGTTTATACCTAGAACGCCATCTATAATTTGAAATTATTAATTTAATAAGTTATTGACGAAGAAACTCGTCTCTGGCCTGTTGAGCACGAAAAATTTAATGAGATATCTCGTCTGTGGCAGCCATCCAGTTAAAAATTCAAAATATCTAATGAAACATTCGTTATTATTTCAGATATACTTTTTTTATATATTTTATAAAATGAATATTTTTTGTCAGTTTTTATCAGTGCAGGCAAACCTCTTTATTTTTTACGTCACTAATCCCGAGCCACAGTTTGAGAAGGTTACCCGGGGCGCCGCATCGAGCACCTATCGTTATTTGTTTACGACGGCCATTTTCGATTCATTACGCACGCATGCGCGGAGAGGTCTCCCGGAGTGACCATACCCCTTCTCTTCTGACCTCTCCTCTCAATACTTTCCACGTCGGGTCATTTCCTTCACCTTCCTAGTGTCATATCGATATTATTACATAAATGTGATAACTGGAGTCAAGTGAGATAGATATAAGACCGTATATGTAAATATATAACACAAAACAAACAGTAAACTAAAATGCTTGGAGATATTCAGATTCGAAGAATAGTCTGGACGTTACTTTCTCCTTACTTTTTACATTACTGACTTAGCAAAATCACACTTTATACAAGGGCGCATGGATACTTTGTATTTTACATAATCGATATATTCTAACAATCATTATCTCATACATGGAGTCAAACAAATATACAGCACATGCTTTCAATCGGTAGTACCAACAATAATTTTTGTCAATCCCGAATACGAACCAAACTGTATATTGTCATGTAATATTTTTTTTTATTTGCGTATTTCAAATCGGTTACAATAAAAAAAATGATTTAACATTACACACAGTAAATAGTTGTATATCCTTAGATTGACTCAAAAAAGACGACAGCAATATATGATATATTAAATATTATGTCATAGCCAAAGTGTAAATTCTTGTCGGTCTGTACATTTACTAGGTGATAGGATAGTACGGCGGCTGTGTGCCTGTGTGCGCCGCACTCTTTGAACCAACCTTGCATATGGCCACCATATAGTACCTCCAAGGTTCTGTGTCTTTGTCCAGTCTCTTTACTTACTCCCAAGTCATCCCAGCGTCCAGTAGCTTGTCCGCGTACATCCTATCAATAGTCCTAGCCTACCACGACGATGGATAACATCCATCTTGGGGTATCCACAGTGTATGTCCATGCCAGATCCATCGTCGTTTTATTGTTTAGTATTTTGGACGTGATAAGAGGCTGGGTAGTTCGTTCTCTTATCATCATGGACTTATCATATAAATCAAAATTGATAACTAAGTTATTCCACAGTTGTGAAATAAATTGGGACACTGTTTTGGCTATTTCCTTTTTTTAATAGTTACTGGATACA